>OZ018387.1:22013300-22187404 GCA_963969525.1 Ontholestes murinus | reverse complement strand
CTTGTGCGTTCCTCTGAACTTGAAAATTCAGATTGTCACAAAACAGAGCTGTTAAGACCATTTATGTTTTCTGTCGTTCATTATCTTAACCGAGATCCGTTTTTGGTGCATGAGTGTTTGCAAATTTCTTCACCCGTTTTCGAACGATAGGAATGTTTGGCGCCTCCTTTAAAGCTACTGCTGCAATCACCGAAACACATTTTTACTGAAACTCTTGCACGCACAACATGTGGTCTGCTCCGGAAAAACACTTCATATCGCCTAAATTCTTAGAAATTATACATTTTCTTTTCACAAATTTCATAGATATTTTTGTTTCCATTAAGTTGAGCCATGTTTCAGTGAGTATCATAACAACGACCCTTTGTAAGGCAGTTCATTGATAATTAATTGGTTTTACAGATATTGTTATTACAGCCTTCAATATTACCATTTATCCTAACATCAAGAAAAATGTGTTTCAACTATATAGCTACTAAACGTTTATAAGTTAGGTACTATAATTTATTTTTTGTGCTCTCTATATTATTTAAATAGGTAACAAGATTTTTATTGTTTTGTAATTTTTTAAAAAGTTTGACTTAACAGATTATTAATATATAATTAAAATTGGTATACCTTCTATGATAAAAGAAAACACATAGACATTTATTTTTGAAATTATGTTCCAGATGATTATCGTGACACCATAACACAACACTATTCACATCATTTTGAAGTTGTAGTTGATCATTTACCCAATTAATACTTATACAGATTTTTGCTTGCCTATGCGTACACGTTGAATTCTATTTTGGGAAAAGATAGCCACCTTGTAACACTTGTATCGAAACCCATTGAATCTAATTTGTATAATATTATACTATGCTATACTCGATCAAAATAATTGAAAAAGTTAGTGTAAATTTAATCCACCTGCAACTCCCTCTCCAAAAATTCTGATAAAATTGCATCGTAAAGCAATAAATTGATTATTTTATTCCATTCTGCTCATTGATAATACGATACGAATATGACCACATTAATTGTTCAGATACCAACAAATAACACTTTTGGAATAACAGATTGAACTGATACCCCACGATAGTTTTCAATATATGCCTACCACCATTCTCAAATACTGGTACCACATAGCTTTCTTTCCAATATTTTGGAAATATCCCCGATAATAAAGAACGTGTAAATATAGATTCTGTAAATGCGGGTAAGTAAATTCAATCGGAAATATAAATCGTACAGTCAAGAACTAGCTTCCCAAAAATAGATCATTGATTCTCTTATAATAATAAATGAAGCCACCCATTCAATTGAAACCGGAGTTTTTAGTCAAACAATTTAAAAGAAGAATATAAACATGATGTTTATTTATATCATTCAATGATAACAAAATAATAGGATCAATGAATAATCCTAAATTATTGTGGGAATTTGTAGGTAGCTTAACTAGAAAACAGTCACATATAAATATAAACACAACTGACATTAAAGCACAAACATTTCAATATCATTTTGTTGAGGTAGTGGATGAAATTGTAAGCAACAAACAAAAATAAGTCATGTTCATTTTCTTCAGAATTGTAATCTAGGAACAAATCAATCTTCTTTTATAGCGCATTCGACTGCGTTTGTCATACTGGTCTTTTAAACAAACTTTATTTCTACGGCGTGAGAGGTAATACTCTCAAACTTTTTAAATATTACTTAACCGGTAGGTAACAAGTAGTTACATTTAACGGGGACCAGTCGAGGGTGACCCACGGTGTCCCACAGGGCTCAATTTTGTGACCATTGCTGTTCTTAGTATATGTGATCGATCTCGAGAGTAACGTAAACGACAGAACATACATGTTTGCAGATGACAAGACCAGTACAAAATATTGCAATTAGCTCAAATATAACAGACAGCGCCTTACAAGCCGAAGTTTGGATTAATGCAAACGGACTCATAGTAAATGCTGATAAGACGGAATACCTTAAATTTGAAAACAATAGTGCTAATCGGCACCATAATATTAAGTTTCTAGGGGTATACTTTCAGCCCTCGCTTACCTGGGAAACACAAATAGATCAATTAAGCAGGAAAATCAATAAAACACTTACTTATTGCAAAAAATTAGTACCAATACTAACAACAAAATAACCACTAGGATGGTTTATGACATACATAAAGTTCACCATCAGCCAAACGAATTTTCATTTTACAGAAAAAAGCTGTCAGAATAATAGTCGGGGTCAAGTTTTTGGAATCTTGTACTCCGTACTTCACAGACCTCAATATTTTAACTATGCCACAACTGTTCGTGCACAATGCTTGTTATACGTAAAAAATGATTAAACATGTTATAAAAACTAAACTTTCTACTGAAGTACTGTATTCCTATAAGGATTTTTTTGATGTGGAATGGTGATAAAATCAATGAAATATGTGACTACAGCCAAAATGCTTTTGAATGGTTACCCATACTTAAAACTTAATTTTACTTAATTTTATTTATAATTGATTAGTACCTACTGTATTTTTTATTTTATAATTAACATAATTTATTTTACATAACATACATGTTTTAATGCGTTTTGTGATTATTCAGATACAATGAGATTATGTTTAATAGGATTTTAAAATGTGACTTATGTTAAGTTTTATATATTCTTAACAAGATTCAATTAGTAGTTTATGTGACACCTATTTATTTCATTGATAATTAATTGGTGACACCTACTTATTTCATTTATTTTTTTATAGATATTTGTGTGTGTGTTCTGAGTGGGTGCATATACATAAAATTTAGTTAGATCTAGCCTGTAAGAGATATTTACTTTGTATTTGACAATATCATGCCGAAATGGTATTAGACAATAAATAATTATTATTAATATTATTATTATTATTATTATTAATATTATCTTTTTAAAAAGTATGCAGGGATATAATCAGGACCAGCATTGTAGGACTCTGGTACTGATGATAAAGATTTAAACAGGTATTTAAGAGCAGCATTGAGTTTGCACAGATCTATTGGAGCACTGCACTCAAAGTTAAGTAATGATTATAGGCTTTTGAAAAATGTGATGCAAACAAATTCACAATTCGAGCTGTTGTGTGACTTATCTCTTCATTTAAAAGCATTTAGAATTATTGTTACACTGAATTGAAAAATGCACTATGTTTTAACCACAAATAATAAAAATATTAAATATCCGAATCATTCTTTAATTTTACAATTGTTTATTATTTATTCTGGTACATATCTTCAAATTATTTGCTGCGTTTTTGTCTAAATATTTTATAGTTATTTGTATTGTCATTGAATATTTGTGTTAATTGATTTTCATGTAGATTTAATATGATTATATAGTTAAGGCAATATCAATAACTTTTGTGATTGATAGAATATTGCATGATGAGAATACATTGATATAATCATCAGTTGAGTAAATATTTAGCAAAATAATCTGACACCATTTTGTTTCATAAACTGTTAATAGTTGAAAGTTTAATTTATATACAGTGTGCAAAGTGATGGGGTTTCCTATAGGGAAAACTTTTTTAATATTAATTTTAGGAAAAAAACTTATTCTTTATAAAAAATGTTGCTTGCTTCGAAACCCCTTATGGTCAAAGAAAAAAACAGTTAACACTTAAGATAAGATAAAAAATTGAAATTATGTCGAGTTGTTGATTTCAAATATGACTGAAAAACTCGGACTTAGTCATATTTAAAATCAACAACTCGACATAATTTCAATTTTTACTTTCCCTATATACGAAGTATATTTAGGGGAAGTATTTTTTTCGTGATTTTTTTTAAATTTTTTTTTGCGGAAATATCCGTATTCTAATTTAATAATTAATTTAAAAAATTGTGTCTGTGTGTGTCTCTGTCTGTCTGTCTGTCGGTCGGCGCTGTATCTCAAAAACGAATGATAAGAACTGAAAAGCTTTTGGTGAACAATTATAGACCGGAAGTGGATGTTTATTCGGGGCCCTTTTTTTTTGTTTTTCGTGATATTTTTCTAAATATGAAAAATTTGAAAAAAACGTTCAAACAAAAGTTAAAGGTAATGAAAAACTGAATAAGTTTTATTAAAACATATTTTTCATAAAATTCTTAACTTTTGAGAAAAAAAAAAAAATTGAAAATTTTGACATTTTTTGCCAATTGCTGATAAATTATTATAGTTACATGAAACGTGTATTACAAATAATTGTAGAGAATTCAAAACTGGACAAATCATTAAGAATAGCCCTTTTGCGTAAACCTCATAGTTTTCGAGTAAAATATAGGTACTATGATGGCTACATCACCATTTTATTTATCTTATCTTAAGTGTTAAATGGATTTTTCTTTGACCATAAGGGGTTTCGAAGCAAGCAAATTTTTTTATAAAGAATAAGTTTTTTTCCTAAAATTCACATTAAAAAAGTTTTTCCTATAGGACACCCCATCACTTTACACACTGTATAACAGTTAGATTTTACGAGACTTTCAAAATGTTCTGTTTGTTTTTTTGGTGAAATAGAGTGACACAATTTTGTTTGCATTGGCTGTTAATAGTTGAAAGTTTATTTTATATATGACTGTTAGGTTTTATGAGACTTTTAAAGAGTTTCATTTGTTAACAAAACTAGTTTAAAGTCTTGTATTATAGTTAAAAAACCTTACAGTTATATATAATTCCGTAATCTTCACCTTCTTGCACTTTTATAATAAAATACTTAATCCTGAATATCTAAAGATCAAGATCCGATGAGGAACGCTAAGGTTATTAAAAATGATGAGTGTGCTACAAATTAATACGAAATCTCAAGAACAAATTCCTTAAAAGCTTATGGAAGTTATGTGATAATCGTTGCTTATATTAAGGATCTTTCTATTAACTTATAAATAAAATTGGTTACTTGAAAGCTATTTGTTCTGAATGGGAATGTCATTTAGGAAGAGAACGGTAAATAAATCGAGAATAAAAATCCGGTTTAAATAGATTTTCTCAAGAGAAACGTATTACAATGTTCTTCTAGTCAATCTCCAGATAGATATATTATTATCCACATAAAAATAATTATTTATTAATTAAAACAACCATTTTCGTATATAAACAAACCTTCAGTATTTAATTTTACTAGATGGTGCTAACGAAGAAACGAAATAAAGTCCGATATTTTAAATAAGCCTTCCGATATTAGAATGAGAAGTTAAATAGTCTATGAAGACTCTAGAGTGGAGACGGAGACCACACTAACTGGTGGCCATCATCGCGAATGTATCCAACTGTGGGATCCAACTGCATCTTGCAGACAATTCACTGTGGCCTTTGTCGGCGTCCTGCAACTAGTGGTGCTGCACGCGGTGGATGTAATCTGATTCACAGTCGACATCGTGATCATCGCCAGGAGAAGAGAAATCGAGGAGAACGCAAGACTGATGAGAGAGGCGAATAGCAAAATCTTCATGAGTGGTTGGCAGAAGTAGGGTTTGCCATTTCGGCTGAAAAAACCAGTGGCTTACGTGACGTCGCGCTGGTATAAACGGCATCATCAAGATAACGTGGCAGTGGATAGGTCGTCCAATTAGTTAGAGATCATGATTGATACGAACCCCTTATATAGCAGTTAAACAGTGGAAGCGGTAGTTTTAGTTGCGTGGAAGCAAAGAGGAACCGGGAGTGGTTACACAGAGCCCTAAGAACGGGAGCCATTCGAATGTCTAGGACATCGCGGCGGAAGATCACAGAAAAACGGAATGGCCCAGAGTGGTGATCGATTTGTTGCAGGGTTGTTGGATGGAAACATCTAAATGGCGTATGGACCGCAAAGGTCTGTCGAAGTAAAGAAATAAGGTCCGAATATTTAAGTATTTAAGAAGTTCATAGTAAACCAAACAGTCCATGAAGACTCTGGCGAAGTGGAAGCGGGGCTACACTACTTGGTGGCTATCATCGTGGACTACCTGCACAAGCGCGATTAAATTATTTGAATGGCATAACAGCGGATGGTTGCAGAATTCACTGTGGGACCTAACCTATGACGACGTCTTGCAACTAGCGATTCTACACGTGGTGGACTGAATTGAATTCGCTGACGACATCATGATCATCATCAGAAAAAGGGGATCGAGATGGTGGTGAACTCAACGCCTTGGAGTTTATGCCAAGCTGTACGCCGCTCTAGAATAATCGAGTTGCGTGGAAGAGGCGACAGGATACGCGGAGCTCTAAAAGCGGGAGCCATTCAAGTGATTTCGTGTCCCCGAACTTGGACAAGAGGGAAAAAGTGTCTTTCTCCTGGGGTCAGGTGCTGCTGGGGCATCTAGGCGGAGGTTGGAAGTGAGAAGGGTGAAGATGAAGATGAAGAGGAGATCAATTATAGGCCGAACGAAGGATGGGGATAAAATAGCATTAGGAATTGTATGTAATGATGCCACTGGTGTCTTGTGATCACAATGGATAAATTCCTTTACAATGGCGTGTAGGAAGTTCGTCGAGGACCGTCTTCTGGAATTTCTTTTAATATCTGAGACTCAAGCATAAATGTATTTAGAAGAGATGATATTCACCATCAACTATTTCCTCAGTAACGATACTGTAAGCCATGGATCTTGGAGTGATATAAAATCCATAAAAAAGACGAGTTAGTCGAAAGAGAAAATGCAGTTCAATATGTATAACTATACAACTCAAAGTCTTTCCGACATCATCATCCGTTGCTTTATGTCAGTATAAATAACCTATAAAATAGAAATATATTTTTGGAATTACGTAAAGACTATTATAGTAAAATTATATTATCTATATAAAATTTATAAAAAATAATGATAGCAACATATTTTTCACCTCACTTCAATTCACAAAGCACCTGAATTACTCTGCATTTCGGCAATTAGATTTATCTGGATGAGTTGGGAGCTACAAGTGGCTGTGACTTTAGGAGAAGAGATTCATAATGTTTTGGAGTCAGTATTTTATTAATACTGCTCTGAATACAGCAGCGAATCAAAATAATCATCAAACGACCTTAAGAAAAATTTACCGTCTTAAACAGGATCTTGACAAATTAAAAAGAAAAAAATCGGCATTATAAAAGTAATCTAAATGGGACATTATTTTTATTTGATCTAAAAGGGAACGTCGATGAAATCAAGATTCAAAAATACATTTTATGCAAAGGGATTTTCTCAAGATAAACTACAAGCTCATAAGATCTTATCTGATCGTATTATTAGAAATATTGAAATTTATCAACATTAAATCAATTACACAATAATGGTTTTCAGAGAGCAAAATAAAGTAACTGTGGGAATTACTAACCTGCAAACAAAATTTTTAGGCAATTTCCGAATTATAATAAGTGTAAAATAAGAAAACATTTTACCAAATGAGCTTACGTAGATATATTAGTACAAAATGTATACATATTTAATATGTATTTAATGTTTAATGATTGTGCTTTAGGTACAATACAACAAAATCACCATTTGATTTGATTTGATTTGTTGTTATTCAAGTCAACCCATTCCCACGTAAGTGCTATATTCTTTATAATAAAGTCATACTACAATCTTCTAACATCCAAATAACAACAATTTTATTCATAAAGCCTATACCTGGACATTTCATTTGAACTCAAACTATCATTTTAAGTTTATGCTAAAAAGAAAACAAGATTAAATTAAGGGCTTAAGAGTTTCGAGCACTATCATTTTTTACATTATTCCCCCTTACATCCGATGAGAATTATTCCCATTATTTTAGTAGATCAATTTATTTTATAATACGATTACAGAAGTTAGTTGCAATGCTTTACGTCTACTTATAAAACACGTTTTACACACTTGATCTTCAGCTGTTTTATTGAATGCAGGTATTTTAGTTTCCAAAAAGGCTGCAAGATAAACTGTCCGGTTTAAATTACAATGCTTCTGCGTAAAATACAAGAATAAAATGCATCACATCATGTTGTCATTTAACAAAATACATAAAAATATAAACGATGCAAATTACGCTATTAACACGTAAAAACGGACACAGCAAAGTAAATATGCACACAGCAAAGTTCCCCCTCAGCAAAACGGCGTTTAACAAAATAAAACCGTTTACTCGCAGCCCTTTAAATATTTCACAATGTCGCGTGTGTTTAAGGCATACAGAGTGTCCCTATTTTGGCATTATTAAGTATGAATGTAGACAGTGTGAAGTGCTCGCTTTTGAAAGGGACACCGAGGCCTCGGGCCCTTGCAATTAGCACGACCGCGCTAGAGGATTCATCCTCTTCACTCTACCCTCAAAGTTAACTAATTAGTTTGTTAACGTTATGAATGCGCTTAGTTTGTAACTGTAAGTATCCCCGGTTTTTATTTTAAATCGTAACCAATACAAATGTTCTAAATATGCAAATGTCCGCCCGTATATTTCATCTGGAGTGATTTATCATCGGCAATGCCTGATCCGAACAGATGCATGTATATTCAAATTCCTGTCCACCGGGCTCGTCCCATCCCGGTGTACTACAGGTATAATCCTGATCTTAGAAGTAAATTTACTCGTGGCAGGAATTTCCCACCCGCCGAGAAAACGGGGCCGGAATTCACAACTTAATTGGACCGTGTTGGGTCGTTTTCCACGCTGAGGATGAAATATTGGACGGCCTCGTATAGACTTAAATAATGTCCGCGAGGAACTGCTCTCGCACTTAATAAGAGATTTTACTTTAATAACCAAACAAAAAGTCCGCCGAGGGGTATTTCGCTGTGGAAATTGCACCTATTATAGGAAAATGAAGTAATTAAAAGAATGAGGACTCGCGGCGCATAATAACGCAGGATGGAGGATTTATTCGCGCGACACAATCAGGAATCTCCACTTGAAATCTGCATACATTTCTATGAGTGGAAAACACTTTGCATTGTGCCGTTCATTATGAAAAATAACTCAACCCGTAACCTTTACATGGATGCACGTTTCGTGCCCGCACACTGGATAATTTGTGATTTAAAGCACTACGGTTATTCGTAATGTTCTAATCAATATCTTTAATAATTGCGATAAAATTTAAAATGTTTATAAAATCGAAAAACATATTAAGTTGGATGCTTTAAACTTGAATCAGAAACTTTATCAGTTTTATGTATCGTCTGATAAAGTTAATGAAAGCCATATTTAAAATATCATAAAATAATATTGCTTTTAACTGTAAGATCCCTATTTAAGTCTTATTTTGATAGGGAAGAATTTATATAAGTTAAGATTTAATTTAAATTGTCTCATATTTTTAAATTATTAGTTAATTTTTTATAACGAACTGAAGGTTTTTAATATATTTTATTATTAAATTGTCTTAAATATTTGTTACCATAAAAAAAACTTCACTCTCCAACAAGATATTGGAAATAATTCATAGTAATTATAGTTATGTGTTTTGTTCATCCGATCTATAATAAATCTTCATCAGCGCCGTCTGTTCTAAATTGGCCAAATGGTTGGAAAACTTTTTCTAGGGTTACCTCGTGAATTAAGGATACGGGGTTCACTTTATTGTCACCGGCTTTCACGTGCCCCTTGGGGTTAGAATGCTGTAAATAATATATGGGCGGTTTGGGTAGTCGGGGTTGGATAATGTGTTCGGTGTGATTAAATTGGCTACAGTTGCATCCTTCAAGCACTTAATTGTAATTAAGGGATAAACTCTGAAATTAATTACTGTAGAATAAAGTATAATTGCTTGTATTTCAACATATTTTTTTTAAATTTTAATAAAACCTATCCTTAACTATTAAAAATTAATAATTTCACTTCTATTCAAAAGTTTTTATGAAAATCCTAACGTTGATACTATAGGTTTCTATATATAGCACGCTAATTTTATACTTATATAGGATATTAATTCAAATAAATTATTATGGCAAAATGACTAACTCGCGCCAATATTAAAGCGTGTTCATAAAACTTGGCGTCGTTTAATCTTTCCTTTTCATTGGTTAAACTCGGGGTCGGTAGTGCTTTTTCATGAGTACTGACGTTCACTAATATAATAATAATTGTTCGAAATGGATCGAATAATAAACGTCACGAAATGTCTCTTGCGATTTGCTCGAGCGGGGAGCATTAAAATAACATTTAGCCGAATTTTGAAACTGGCGGGAGATGAACCGTATTCGTCCCTTTCAGAAGTGATAATATGGAAATTACGATGACATTCACACAATTAGGCGCTGATTGTGATATTATTATTGGTGATTGTGTTAATATTAAATTTTAAAAAATATTTAATTAGCTATATTAAACTTAGAAAATGTTAATGGGAAAATGTAAACCATATAATTATGCAATGTCATTTATTATATAATTATTTTATTGTGTGTATATTATTAAAAATCTTGTATCGTTAGTTATTCAATAATTTCATCCGTCACTGTCTACTTATAATTTAATTGTACTTATATACTTACATTTTTATTTTGTTTGTATTATATATTGTATTTTACCTCTGCATTATAGCTCTTATATTACCCTGTAGTCTGTTGGGAAATAAATATTATTATTATATCATTATTATTATAAGCTGCAGATTAATGTAATTCACCAAGAAACGAATAATTTTATTTAAATGAGAATGCTCGAAATATTTGTAAAAATACAATCGACAATATTGACATTGAATTGATTCGCTGTCAATAACAGCCATAGGCCTGTTTCAGTCAAATTTTAATCTCATTAGCTTGGCGCAATTGAAGACAAGGACACGTAAGTCACTTATAACACAAAACTTATACCATAATAATACGTTTTACACATGAAAACATATTTATTAGACATATAATAAACATAAATAAATTTAAATTCATGATGGTTTTGACCGTTACTAGGTGGTAATCCAAATTTAAACACATATTGAAACACTTACTATGTTTTTACCACAATTAATTTATTGTAATATGGTTTACATATATACAAAAATCACGACTTAAGTTTCGACCTGTTACAGTCATTATCACTTTGATAATGACTGTAACAGGTCGAAACTTAAGTCGTGATTTTTGTATATATGTAAACCATATTACAATAAATTAATTGTGGTAAAAACATAGTAAGTGTTTCAATATGTGTATAAATAAATTTAATATTGAAAATCAGTTAACAATCAGTAATTTATTAACAATTTAATAAATTTAATAAATCATGTATAAATATAAATTTTCAGAAATAAACATAGATCGATTTGAAAACTCTATTTTTAAGTAAACTCTATTCAACCTACTTAAAGTGTAAGACAACCTAACAACTATTAAATTATTTGCATTTAATTGCAAGATTTATAATTTTTCTTATGCGTTTTTTAATTGCCTCTTTCATACTTCATTTTAAAAAATCTTGGGACTGTAAGTAAAAACCCTTACGAATAACTTCCTAAATCTAATGTAAATGGATTTTTTTTTAAATTTGCATTGACTTATCAGAATTATCTTTCATCATTCTTTGCTTTAACAGTTCTTGAGCTGTAACTAAATCCTTTAAACCTTTAAATGTGTCGTAAGTTATTTGTATGTCTCCAATGATTTAAATTCTTTATGTAATAATAATTATTTTATTTTATTTCTTGCATATGTATGTTAAAAATTATTATTCTCTTTTGGTTTGAGAGACAAAAATTCTGCATTATTTTTAAATGCAATTGTATTTACGAAGTATGTTGGAAAATAAACACTTTGCTACTATCATAAATGTTCACTTTTACTGTGACTAGTTTCATCCTATTCGGACTTTATCAAACGAATACAATCAGGAGTCAAAAAAGAAACAATCATACAATTGTATTTGTTATGATAAAATTCGTATAAAACTACCCGTGAATATAATTTGTATAAAATTGCTTATATTACTTCATTACATATAGATACATACTTAATAATTTAACGGTTATACTAATTACAACATACTGCTACATCATTAATAAACAATTAATTAGAGCAACCTGTACTTAGTTGATAGATTAGCTATGAGCTTACAGTAACTGTTTAATTATATATTAATAATTAATGATTGACTAAAATGTTATCCATATCCAATACACGAAAATAAATTCTAATTTATTTATTTGGTAGTGTCCACTATAAAAAAATATCACTTGATTTACTAAATAAGTTACATAAAAGGATTTTAATATGTTCAAAATCCATTATCATATCATATTGTATAAAGGTATGTTACGTTAATTAAGAAATTTGATAATGACTATAGGCATTTCTATATTTCTACCTATAAAATTTCTAGTAATATAGAGAATATTCCGATAAGTAGTTTTTTATTACCAAGAAATCTAGCCTTGATCATTAGTACACTTACCAGTTTCAGTCATTTCTATTCAGCAAATGGGGAACTTTTAGATATTTTTTACTCATATTATGGTTTTCTCGGTTTTATGGTTTAGTAGTAAAAATGTACCATTCTATTTCAATAAATATTATTTTGAATGAGATATGAGACATACAAATTGTTAATTCAATGATTTCATCGTGCAAACTTGATATGGTGTTGAAAATATCAAGAACTTCATTTGTAGCAAATTAAAAATTTCATTACCACATTTATATTATTTTGTTAAAAATATCCAATCTCTTTAAGCATAATTTAAAATTGTATTTTAACCAAACATTGGTTTTTAGTGTTTTTTTTTTTTTTTTTCGAAAATTATGATTATATTTTTTTTATTGTCACTACACTTGGATAAGGATACGGACAAAAGGGAGAGGGACAGTATGCATGCCCCTTCTTGCACCCATTAAATACCTCCAGTGTTAGGAGGACTTGCTCTTCAGCCACCCTAATAATTTGATAAAATTGAGGATTTTTCTGGAAAACAGGCTTCCCAAGTCTACCAGTTTTGGCCTTGATGTCTCCAGCAGGATCTTCCTTAATGTTGCCAGAGCGGGACAGTAGCACAAGATTGCTTCGCCGCCTTCGCTTCAGGTCACATCCTCTAAAGTTGGGATCTTTAGCGACTTTAGCTACTGATAGTCGTGTTTCTTTAACAGAAAGTTAGGATACCAGTCATCGATTTTAGGTATTGTGTTTCTGGAATGAGCACAAATGTAGATTTCTTCCACCTTGCTTTGTGTTCTGATAGAGTCATGTGTTAAAGTATATTCGTGAAATTGTTTTTGGATAGAGGCAAAGGCTTCTTCTCGATTTTTAAAGATGCTCCCTCTTTCGCTAGAGCATCCGCCCTACCGTTCCCACTCATGTTTGAGTGTGCCTTGATTCAGAATAAGACAATTCTGTTATCTACAGATTTGGACCTTTCCGCTCTCGAGGTTAAGGAGATCATTTGGCAAGGAAAATATGGCTAAAACATTCCAGTCCCAAGAAAATTTTAACATCCAACTTCAAGAAAAGGTTCCCTTTTAATAATTGTGGTCTCGAGTACTAAACATTCCAATTAATTAAATACCTCATTATACCTCTATGAAAAACTATGAAGCTTAAAGCGGAGGCACACCAACTACTAAAACTTGATATTATTATACAATGTTAAAACTCGTAGGCAGCCTTTGTAATAATTATTCCGAAACCAGAAAAGAAACAAAATATGCATTGTTTACTCTAGACCTAATGACATTACCAAAGAAGAAATCGCAGAAATCTCTACATTCGTCTTTCAATCTGAATACCACCAGATTAAAAATCCAATGTAGAAATTCCACCAGATTATAGTAAAAATGACGTATAGATACAAAACTTCCTTCATAATTCTTTTTAATCTATACCATTGGTTCTCAACGTGGGTGATAACCAGAGAGCCAGAGAAAATTAGGAGCATTAAGATGGCGCTGAGGGAACTTGGGCAGATTTTTTTGCGAAAAATCTTAGTGAACGCCTCCATATGTCACTGCAATATGTCATAAAGTCAGAAGTAGCTCGTAGAATTACAGATTACTTAGTCGTCTTAGCATTGCCAATGATGGAGATTTCAAGCGATTGCTCCATCACACAGGTGAGCTGACTATCATAAGGTACATGATTGACTCTATTTTATAATCTGGTTGGATCTGTGATAAAGTTCCTAGAAAATAAAGATTTTCATAAATCATAAAATGTTTAATGATATCAACATTCAACTTTAAGTTGATAATTTACAAGCTTCTTATCGGGTTTTAAAGATGCTCTCTATTTTGTTAGAGCATCAGCCCTACTGTTTCCTCTCGTGCTTGAGTGTGCCTTGATCCATAATAAGGCAGATTTAGACTTCGCCCCTCTCTAGGTTAAGGAGACAAATGCGTTCTTTTATAAAAATATGGCTGAAAACTTCCAGTCCCAAAAAAGTATAAGCGTAGATAAATTCTCCAAGAGTTTTTTTTTTGCAAAAGGTCCCACAACAGTTATAAAACTAAAAGTGGTGGTTCATCGACTACCGAAGGGTAATATTATTAGGGTAATAGATTATTATTATAAAACCAGAAAAGAAAAGAAGAAAAAAAACATGCTTTGATTACTGTACACATAATGACATTACCAAGGAAGAAATCACCAAAAATCTGTACATTCGTCTTTCAATCTGAATACCACCTGATTAAAAGTCCAGTGTAGAGATCCTACAAGATAGTATCTATATTATTGGTTCTCAACGTGGGCGATAACCAAAGATCCAGAGAAAATTAAGGGCATTAAGATGGCTCAAAGGGAACTTGGTCAGATTTGGTTGCGAAAAATCTGATTGCTCCATCACACAGTTTAGCTGGCTATTAAAAGGTACTTGCTTGACTCGATTTTATAATCTGGTTGGATCCGTGATAGAATTCCTAGAAAATAAAGACCTATAATTGCGCGACAACTTCGTCTCATTAAAGATCGATATTTCGTACTTGATAGACCTGTATAAATTGTTTAATGATGTCAACATTTGACTTCACGTTGATGATTAAAACTTGATTAAGACAAAAAATTGCTGATTTCGATTCCAAACTACTATTATAAAAGTATCATTAAATAACGATGACTTGCTTGTTTACTGCCAACACTTGGAAAACCTCCATAGAGATTTCAAGGAATATTTTAAACATGGTTATGCCAGACTGAATGTAGGCTCCTTTTTCAAATGTTAAGCCAGCAGGATCATGCCAGTGAGAAGAAGACCTAATAGATGTGACGACAAATGAGGAACTAAAATTAAATACAAGAATGGCTATCAAGAATTTTGGCTGCAGAAGTCGATTTCCTAACTCTACCTAGGAATATGATTGATTGTTCAACGATATTAAAATTTTTTAAGATATTTTATATTTTGTACAATAGTTTTTCTGTTATTTTATTAGGAACAAGTACATACATGTTAATGAATAAATAATGAATAAACAAATAACCTTTTAACTTTGTCAAAATATACCAAAAAAACTTTTTGACTAAATTTGTAACAATGTTTACTTGATTTTCATTTTGCTAATCATAAATTTATAATGATTAGAAAATAGATAGATAATTGTAATGTATAAACAAACTTCATTGTTTGGGAATTCTCTACAATAGTCCACTCTGTAACTCATCCAAAAATTTGCAATGATTAGAGCATACAAATTCATTATTGGAGTTAAAGAACACCAGCTGCAGCTGGACACCGTTGCAGAGGGAAATTTTTAAACCCGATTACTACACTAACTTTAAAATAATCTGATAATTTTGTCCCTCTAATGAATACTATCAGTTCATAGTAACAAATAGATTCTAGCAAATTCCGTTTTGTTGTAGGATGAAAGAAAGAAAACTTTAAAAATTGAATGACTACATCGAAGATAACCAGCCGTCATTCTCACCGATCGAAAGCCGTTTAAATGGCTGATGACTTCGAAGACATGATTAAGACTAAACTCAATTAAAACTATTCAACTTATTGTAAATGTTGGAGGAAAGCCAATCTGACACCTGATTTCCCTTCCTTGGATCTTCTTGTTTCCTATGGCTTATTTCTTTGTAAAAAGTTGACACAAGATGATAATACCAATTTTCATTACTCTATTGGAAGCTATTGATAAAATGTCGTATCGATCACGTTAAGAGTCACCTTATTCACGATAACTGATGACTACGAAATGCTGTTTAAATGTTTCCAAAGAGTTGAAGAGTACATCCCATGCAAGTAGCAATGTGCTAGGATGAACATGTCGCATTTTTAAATCAATTTGGTGTACTCGATACCTACGAATTGGTTTTTATTGCCAAAGATGTTGTCAGAATGACGTTTAGTACTTTCTACTATATCAGTGTGTTTAATATCATTTGATTGTCAGCACTCGTCGTGTACTTTCTGAGGTGTATTCGTAAAGTTTACGATGGTGCGATAGACCAATCAAAATTTGAAATATTTCTGCTAATGAAGGTGCTGGTGTGCCTTAATGATATTATCGACACTGTCAGTAAAATCTACGGTTGGTATTTCCTCTAGGTCGAGGTATTTATAGTGGTGAACAGTTTGCATGGGGTGGTGCATTTCATATCGAATCCCAACGAGGAGTTTATCACAGCTGTTATCACGTCCGTATAGTGTTTCTTCTTATATGCAGTAAGTAATTCAGAAAATTAATTACTTTAATATTTTGCAAAATGACAATTAGGTAAGTGTATCAATAATTTTACTTAACCTGATTAAGACGATGGAAAACAACAGATAAAAGGCAGATAAGATGTTAGTTGACAAACAAATGAACATTTCGAAAAATTCATCAAGACATTTGAACCATTGCTTAGGAAATGACACATAGGACAGGTGGAGGATACATCCTTAATCAAAGAATTCTTTACTAATATTTTCTTGATAACGATAAAAAAGACATTGAATTACTACTAAACAGTCCACTTGCTGAACTCGTGGAGAATTTGGCGTTAAGATAGATCGAAATATTTCCACTGAAGGAAGCCACATCAACGACCTTGAGCATTATCCTAATGAATATAGTGTCAATGTGACAATTGAATAATGAAAATGATGCAATAATTCACACTGGGTAAATTACCCAGATGCAAATTTCGTCGAAAAATAAAAAAAGAATTTAAAAAGCATAGTTGACCACTAAGTTACTCGCGAATTCTTAGCAGTACTAGTAGTGTTTGGCTATCGACCACGTGGTCCTTTTGCCGTGTTTTTTGTGTATTTGTGTGTATGTAAATAAGCTTGTTAGTTTAAAAGATTGCCACATCTAAAGCACCATTAATTGTATCCCAATGGTGAATGGTACCGGTCACGGTCAATTGCTGACCCGAACGTTGCTTCACTCTTGCTAACGTTATTTCGGCCGCAACCGAATGCATATATATTAGCTGTTTCCCAAGTCTTCTTTAAGTATATTTTTGAAAAATTAAGCATCGTTGCTTTTTGGAAAACTATTGCTATTTTAGAATTCTTTCAAATCTGTTCTAAAGAAATCTATAATTAGCAGTTAAAGTGACTGATGAGAGGACATGATTAAAATGAGCATATTAACTATAACTATTCAACCCTACTATTGAATATATATTTGGAGAAACCTAGTTGTTTCCCTACCGCAAAAGAACTTTAGAATTCAACTTAGTTTCATAGGTAATTATGGAGGCAGCTTTAACCCTGTCACTTTCAACAACAACTTTTACAAACAATTTTAGATAGCGTTGAACAAAAAAGTATATATTAGGTCAGTTTGGTCGTTTATGAGTAGAATTTTAGGATTACGTTTAATTCTAAAAATTTCAACAGACTCGAGTAAATCCATTTTTATGTTTTTTTTAACAAAATGAATTATCTCAAGTATATCTGTGTCTTCAGAATTGTGATTATTATTTAGCAAATGATTAGCAACAGTTGATTCTTCATTTTTGGCTTAAAAATGGATATACTCGAGTCTCTTGAAATCTATAATATTAAACGTAATCCTGAAATTCTACTCATAAACAACCAAACTGACTTAATATATCCTCCTTTGTTCAAGTTCATCTTAAATTGTTTGTAAAAATTTTTGAAGTATAGTTTGAAAATAACAGGTTTAAAAAAATTGTGTGGTATTAAACAAAGTATTTAAAATCATTTATATACAACTTAGTTTCAGCGAAATACCTCGGTTTCATAAGGAAGAAACACCAAGCAGATGATGAATATTCAAAAGAGCTCTGAGGAATTAACAAAATACAAGTAGATCCTATAGATAATTTTCCGATGGTAGAACAAATGCCTTAATGGGTTAATAAATAATTAAATTAAATAATTTGTCTGGGTCACTGAGTTTGAGGTTCTTAGCCTGCTTAATAGATTATCTTACTTTCCGCGGTTTCCGCTTTTAGAGTCTGAAAAGTTTCTTCATGTTTGTTTCCCATTCTGCCTATATTTCATCTGTCTCTTTTTGCTGTCTGTTTTGTGTGCATATGAGGTTTCTCTAATTTTCTTATGAGTATTGAAATCATTGTGCTTTTTATGCAGCAGTTTTATTTTATTGCATTTGCTTCTTATCTTTTGCAATTCAGTTTAAAATTTCTATGGCCAATGGTCGAAACTAGTCGTAGTAGTAGAGTAGAGAAATATATAAAAAAATGTGAAACAACACCAAGAATTTAATAAACCTCTAATTAAAACTTATATGTTTCTTTTCGTACTTAGTTTCATTGGTGTTCGCCGGGGCTCTTCGTTCCTCCATGAGCGCAATAATAATCTTTTTTGTCATCTACAGCGGTTTCCTGGGCATTGCATGCAACTCAATTTTTGATGCCATCTTTTATGTTTGCCCACGTTTCTTGGCACTTTGTAAGACTAACATCCTACGTAAATATCTTTAATTAAACCAACAAACATAGTCACGTATGCGATTACCCAAATCAATGAGGTGACCCTGAGAATCGATCTGCAATGACAATAAAATACCATAAGTGTAAATGACTTTTGAATAATGAAGTCGGTACGTAATTACAATTAGAAGGCCAACTTCTTGCGGAAATGTTTGCAACAAACATAACAACATTAAGCTCCACTGGACTTTTACAAGTTTATTTAAGCATTGGAAGGGAATTAAGATCGTCTAGTGATGTTTAACATGATTTCAGAGAAGTACGGCGACAACTTTTTTTACATTTTTGTAGGAACTAACAGCTACCAATTAAAAAAACTACTTCTCTTACTAGTAAAACACCGCCAAGCTTTGAATTTAACTGATAATATTAAAAAAAAAATTGTGTAATTAAATCGTAGTAACTCTCGATTTATTAAAATATTTTCATTTCATAAGGTAGTTTGTTTTACCTCATAACTTGTCAACAATTTGTAATTGTACAAATTATCTGAATTGTTTTAACACCTGTAATGCAAATGACTTAAGAGAACAATTAGATAATCAAGTCAGAACTTATTAGAATAGGAAGGCCATCTTCTTGTGAAGATGTTTGCAACAAACTCATCAACATTAAGTTTCACTAGACTTTTACCAGTTAATTTAATATTTAGAAGGGAATTGAGATCACCTCTTCTATAGATAATTTTCCGATGGTAGAATCTACAGAAATCACCTATGCGACTACTTAAATCAATAAGGTATTTCTAAGATTCGGACCGTAATGACAATGAAACACCATAAGTGCAAATAACTTAAGAAAAATCAGTTGGATAATCAAGTTGGAACTTATTACAATAGAAATGCCAACTCCCTGCAAAAATGTTTGCAATAAACTCAGCAACATTAAGATCCACTAGCCTTTAACCACTTTATTTAAGCTTAAGAAAGGAACTGAGATCGTATAGTGATGTTTATCATGATCTCAGAAGCATGAGTGCAACTGTGTCTTACATTTTTGTAACTAACAGCCACCAGTTAGAACAACTACTTTTTTACTACTAAATTTAACTGATAGTTGCCGCCACACGGCTGAAATCACTATCAGCATAATGTAACTATTTTTTGTGTACCAAGTATATCCCTGATGATTATAGAATGTACCTCCAAGGGTATTTTTAGTTTAAGATTCAGTAAAGCACAATATATTTTCTTTCTTGTATTTTTGCTCCATCCGTGAACCTGTGTATAGTAGTTTCAGAAGTCTCAGACTTTTGTGACGAGTTGTGAAAGAGAATAACGATAATATTTTTAAATATTTTCCCCAATTTAGGGTTTTGTTTATTTTTTGGACATCCCTAAAATCTATAGAAACAATTTCCAACTCTTCCAACCATCCAAATTAAATCGTAGTAACTCACGATTTATTAAAATATTTTTATTTTATGAGGTAGTTTGTTTTACCTCATAATTTGCAAATAATTTGTAATTGTACAAATTGTCTGAAATGTTTTATCCTAAAAGCATAAACATTTTTTTTATAATTAATAGTTTTACAATAGTTAATAAAGTATTTTTTTATATTTTTGTCAAACGACGATTTTTTTTTTCTTAATACACTCTTTAATTATGTTCTCAAATTTGAATTAATTAATTTAATTAGAACCAATAAAATAATTTTTAATTCCCAATTATGAGATTCTTATTAAAATTAATAGTAATTACTTATTTCAATAGTTCGTCACTGTGGCAAAATTAATAAAAAGCATAATGTGGAATACGTATGTATAAGAAAAACAAACAAAAATATTTTGGATTTGGTTTCATTAATAAAAATTTATATTTGGCGCTTTTAAAAGTAACTTTTCTCTCAGATCTGTTTAAAACTGTTGAATTCTTGATTACGTATCTTACAGATTTTTTGATGAAAAGCAATATATTTCGAAAATCTACTTATTTTATTTTAACTAAAAATTTTAATAACATATTGACTTTGCAAACTGAATAACATTTGAATTCTTCCACTATTAACTAAATTCGTGATATTCTTGATCTCATAGCACATTAAAAATAATGAAATCAAAGAAAAAACTTTACAATTTATCAGATCTAATATGTAAACTATTTTGTGTAACACTAGTTTAAGTAATTGCAAACAATTTTGTTTAATGTAAATCATTTTGTGGGATGTTTAATAAAAATATTCAGTTGTTGTTTATCCTTTGAATTTGCTATACGATTTATAAAAGACAGAAACTTAAAATCTTACGTAATATTATTATGTATTTATTATTTTGTAAAGCAAACTGTTCTAAAGGTTTCAAATAATAATTCTTATATTGTATTTAGATTTTATGCAAAAGTCTTACGTGCAATATTACTATATATTGTTTATTTTATTTTATTTATAAAGAAGCATTAATAAAATAAAAGGTTTTACATTAGAAAAATATATAACCTTTCTCATCTTCAGTTTTACTGGTGTCCATTTGTATTTAATATTTGAATTTAAACTTAGACTTCTCTTCAATTACACAGATATTAATGTATGTAACTTATATATTATATAATGGCTATTTTCGAGACGTCCAGGTTAAGTTTTGCAAAAAAGCCAAATTTTATTCTGGATACACATAGTCATATACGAGGGTGGATCAGATACAAACCGAATTTTTTTATTTATCAGTCGCTCAGTGAAGTGTTAGGCGCGGTACCGCTTAATATGTTCGAGGTAATTGTCAAGGGGAGGGAAGGATGGCTGAGCACGTTGTACATACATCTGTTGAGCAAATGTGAAGCGAAAAACCTTCCAAAATTTTTGTCGATTGACTACACAGCGGTAGAAAACGTGAGTCATGCATGCCGACCGCGAACAAGCTATACTGGGGCGAATATTCGTGCTATCCATGAGCTGATTGAAATTGGCCGCCGTCTTCCAGTATACTAAATTATACGGAAGTGCTCAATGAGGTATTTCCAATGAGTAGGGTTACTGAAAATTATCGGCAAGGTGATGCTAAGTTGGGGATAATGATTTTGTAAGTCACATTGTCACTAGTGATAAGACGCGGGTGCATCATTACACTCCAGAATCAAGACAAGCAAGCAAGGAGTGGGAAGAATCTGGAAAAGCCAAAATCCGACTGTCTGTCTGCGTGAAAAGTTATTGCAACTGTTTTTTTTGGGATAGAAAAGGCATACTGCTCGTTGAATTCCTTTATGAGCGATGTACAGTCAATACTAAATATTATTGCCAGTTTCTTGATGAAGCCAAACTGGCTTATCAACAGAAAGGAAGAGGTCATACCCATCCGAAGTGTGATTTTGCTTCATGATAATGGTGGGCCACACACAGCTGCTTTGATGCGAGAAAAATTAGAGAAAATTTATTGGAAAATATTGAAACACTTGCCCTATAGTCCTGACTTGTCTCTGTGTGACTTTCATATGTTTGGCAAATTGGGAGGACGCCGTCTTCTCAGTGACCAAGATGTTGAATCATTTGTGAGCAATTAGCTGAAGACACGATCGGCTACATGGCTACATTCTTCGATAAAAATGTATATTTTTATGTGTACATAAAAGCGGAGACTATGTAGAAAAATAAAACATATTAATATTTTTACAATTCTGTTTACTAAATTCCGGTTTATATTTGACTCACCCTTGTATAATATACATCCTACCTTAGCTAAATCATTTAACTCCATAAAAAATCCATAGACATTCATTCATCACCGCTGACACTACCAAATGCTGATTAGCTTCTATCTTCATTGCGCACACTTACCTAGAAAAAAAAATGAAATATTATTAGCATTTAACGTGCATAATATGTAAAATACACAAAACATTTATAACATTTAATTGAGCAAAACAAAATAACAATTTTATAATTAATTTTCATCAAATTATAGGATTCATATAAAACTCACTACAAAAACAATATTTCAGTGTTTAGTAGCATTCATTATTAACGATAAGATAAATTAATTAGAAACACTTTGTTTTACTTATTCTTCAATTTATTTTTACAACTTTCCGAGTTTTATGAAGGTGTGGGTACTGCTACTATTCAAGTTATATAAACGTGTAAAATTAAAGTGTGTAAGTTAATTTACCTTATTGTTAATGTTCAACCAACAGATGGATGGGCAAAGAGTTTTTAGTTTCATTTTTAGTATCCGTATAATACTGGAATAATTTATTTTGCAGCTAGTTATAACTGATCATATGACCATTATTATTATTATAGCTTAAAAGTTTATAGTTTAAAAAGTAATAATTAAATACAGTTTTTAGTATATAAAAATCTATACCTTACTATAAAATAAAAATGCATTAAAATCCTTAATGTACTACATATTTATTTTAATGATTATCTGTTCTTTATATAATGTCTCAAGATAATTACATTATTTAATAGAAATCAATACGCGACTGATTTTAAGCGTTCCAATTTATCAATTTTTAATATAATTTTCGATTAATTAAATTAGATAATCATGTGGTAGTACTTGGCGTAATTAATCAACATAATTTTACTTTGTTGTAGTCATATTGAAATGATGTAATTGTAGTTTGGCTAGATGTATCGGATGTATCGGCATATAGTCACAAGGCTATAACATTCTGTCACGTCGACATTGGATTTTCGAAGTGATGAATTCGCCGTTGTTCCGATATGTCTAGCAAATGGAATATCATTCAATGTGAGCATACTGCATTGCGATAAACCTCAATACCGAATCAACACATCATTTTCTTAGTTCTCTTTTAAATTATCAATTGGGTTTACATATAATATCATTTAATTTATGTAGTGCTTAAATTCATTTCATAGTGCTATATTCTTATAATAGGTAAAGAATAGATTATATAATTCTTTACCTATGATTTCATAATGTTTCACCAAGAAATAAGTGAGAAAATTATTCAAAAAAGCTATATTATTAGTTGAGGTAATAATGAAGACTAATTTAATATACCTACACAAAAATACTGAATCAAAGTACACATGGTCCTATATGCGAGGAGAATATTGTTTATACAATAAATGGATGTCTATTATTATTGATATTTCCATAATTATAGAATATAACCAATACTTGAGATATTTTACTACAAGTAATTAACTTATTGATAAACACTTTAAAAGTTTGAAACAGGTCATTGGTGCTTTATTCATCAAATGATATAAAAAAACATGCGTTTTCATCTTTTCCAGCTGCTTTACATTAACATATTTATATTAGCTAATATCTTATTATGGAAAAATAGTATAAATTAAAAATATCGTGACTATTACTGTTATTTCTATGTATCAGTCTTTTAGATATTTGTTGTTATTTGAATAACCCTTATTTCTATTCAATAAAACCGCGATTGTATTGCGTTGCGGGGATTCGTGGAAAAATCCACCTCCGATACGAGAAGAATGTTTGTCGAATGTATAAAACATTAGACAGACTGAAAGTCTTAGGCTCATCCGAGCAATTCACAATAAACACAGTTTAAATAATATTACGTACGGCAAGTCGAGCACCGATGAATATTTGATAAGAAAATCGATGTTCTCTATGTTATTATTTATCTTTCGAAGAAAAGCGGACGGGAGTTTTCCGGAACACACCGGAATACCGATCCAATTAGACCTCTTCCCTTCCTTTATTGAGATAAATTTCCACGCAGTTTTTCCGCTTCTCGTCCGCCGACGGCTTCCCATAGATAACTTAATGCTGTTATAACAACCCGGTCTTGAAACCTTCCTACATATTTTACGCTTTTATTTGTATTGTACGTAATTTATTTATTTTCCAACAGAAGTAGTATCAAATGAAAATGTATTGAAACGTAAGCTACGGAAATAATTATATAACATACATAATATACTATATTCTTAACATCTTTAAATTAATTATTTCAATCATTATTAGCTTGAATGTATTTATTTCCATCAAATATACTGAACTAAAGTTTCTTAGTAAATAAATAATAATTCTTTTAGAGAAAAGAAGTTTCAACTTTGGCGTCCATAACAAGAGCTTCTTATTTAGTTTCTATAATCAACTACTTATATTACCAAATTTTATCAAAGGATGAAGTATCTTAGTAAAATACCAAGAAATGGCTTAAAAGGAAAAATGTACAAATCAACAAAATTTCTCCTATTACCAGCGATTCTGATTAGGTAAGAACATATTGCTTAAGTTATCAGTATCCGACTTGAAGTTCTTGACTACACCACGATTCCTCTGAATGTGAATCGTGATATATTCACAGAAACAGTCTGACTCGATACCATTTACATATATCGAGAATCTTGACCTTAGAAAAAACAGGGCAGTGTGACATTTGATTGCAGTGAACTACAGGTGTATTTTTGTTCTTGATCTTGCAATCGTTCCTATGTTGTATTTTTCGATTTTTGACTCATTGTGAAGTCTGACCTGACAAGCGATCACAGTTTTCACAAGGAAACTACGTTAAATAGCTTTGAAAATACATATCTGTTTGATATACAAACATTGTACTGTGCTATTTTAAACTGGTCATGTTTCAAAGAGTTTATAAGTTTTAGGGTGGGCGCTTCAGTTGTGGTAGTTTTCAGAAACTTAAGGATTTTTGTATTGATGGAAGTAAAGGTTTGGATATGGTGTTTATTTATATGGGTAGGGGGTTGCTATGGTCGAACATAATCTTAGAAAGTAATGGTTTAGAATATCCACTGTTTAGAGCTATATGCATTATTTTTTTTTTTTTTTTTATTCTGAAGGACTTACGGCACAGCCTAGTCTCTATTTTTGAATGATCAATTTTGATGTAAAGTCATTATTCAGTCAAATTCCCATTGATGATTGAAGCGACCAGTAACATTCAAGAAAAATATAAACCCTAAGCGCAAAACACTACCTTTCTATTACTTATTTTACTTTTAACAGACTTAGATACAAATAAATTGAAGGAGCCCCAATGGAATCACCACTATCTCCAATAATGGCTAACCTCTACATAGAAGATTTCGAAAAAAGAGCACTGCACACTCAAGTACAGGAGGTGATCGTTAAGCGATCATCGATTAAGAATACATTTTTTTTTTGTGAAATCGACTAATTCGTTCTGGAGTCCCTAAAAATTAAATTAAGAAAAGGGTATATGATTTCTTAGTAAGTTTATTAAAAAAATAACACATTCACATAGTCTTGCATAAAAGTAGTTCTTTTCATTTTTGGTAATGGGGCGTTAAAGAACATGTTCAATGTCATCGATACTTGTTCTACTACTCTCTTGATGGAAGCAAATTTTCAAATTAGGAGAAGTAAATTTTTTTTGGTTTGATTTTTGTGAATTACGTGAAGGTAAACTTGATTAATTAAAAAGCACTAAAAACCTTTCTTCACAATTTTATTTATATTCACAGATATATATTTCGGACACAGAGTGACCATTATCAATGTTTTAATACTACAGTATTAATCTGTGAATATAAATAAAATTGTGAAGAAAGGTTTTTAGTGCTTTTTAATTAATTAGGAGAAGTAAAACTCTTGTTATGTTCCATTTAAATTTTATATTCCAACTAAATTTAGTTTTAACTTTGGTAATGATCCGCAAGGACTGAAACACGTGTCAGTTATCTGAAAATAAAGAATTGGAACATAACAAGAGTTTTACTTCTTGCTTCTAAGATCATTGCTCTATCAACGGCAGATTCCGGCATTGGTCCTCGTTAGCCTTCCTCTTACTCAGATACACGATACACATTTCGCTGTGTTTCTTGGTGTTCTTTATTCAAAATTTTTGGAGTTCTTCTGTCATCAATTCATCTTCATGTTCCATTATGAGCGAGCTCTTCTGTCATCTTCGTTCACCTCCAATTCCAGATCTCTATCAATTTCATCCCTAATTTCCCTGACCACCGAAAGATGGATACAGCTTTCACCAAGCAGAAATCAACTGTCGCTACATGACTTCTGACCACGCCTTTTGAGTGATACGAATAACGAAGAATGTCAATTTTTTTCTTTGCAAAACCCGCAATAACCTCCTGATTCATCGGATGAATCAGCGTAGTCGTATTCGGAGGTAGAAACTGAATTATCAGCCTGGGAAAGTCTGCCAGCAAATTATTTTCAAGGTTCTTTGATCACGGTGCATTGTCCAATAGCAGCTGTACTTTCAATTCCAAGTCATTGGTATCAGGTAAGTCCTTGATGCTCGGAGCACAAACTTCAAACAGACATTCGTTGTAATATATCTTACGTAACCCATGCTCTCTGATTCGATCTCCACATTACTGGAAGTATTTTTTTGAGTATGGATTTTTTTTTTAATAATCTTAGATTTTCAGAGTGGTAAATGAGAAGTGGTTTAAGCTTCATATCAACACTAGCGTTAGCTCCAAAAAGTAACAGCAATCGTTGTCCATGGGTTTATACCCAGGAACACATTTCTCATCTTTCGTGATGTAGGTACTGTTCGGAATGTGCTTCCAAAACAAACCAGTTTCATCACAATTAAATATTTATGGTAGATGATGCCTTTCTATCAAAATGAATTCTTGAAATTTGAGACAATACTTCTCAGCTTTTTCTTTATCTGCACTAGTAGACTCATCATGCATTAATACATGTTTAATTCTAGACCTCTTTTTAAACTTTACAAACCAGACAGTGGTAACCTTGAATTTTAATTTCTCGGGGGATGAACCTGGAGTTTCTTAAAAATTTAACTAGCCTTATCTTGAATAATAACCATACTAGTTACATTTTTTTCATTTCCTATTAATTTATCGAAGCTAAAAGCAACCCTCCATTTTTTCATAGCTGCTTGAGTCTTCTTGATGATATCTTTCTTAGCTAAGATAGACCTGTTCAAGCCATACTATTTCACAACATCAGACATCTTCTGTCCACTCTCTAGTCTGGATACAATCTCTTGCTTGGTGTTTTGGTGAGCACAGATCATGACACTCCACTCTTTTTGTGATCCATAATATTGTCAGTTTTTTTTTTTATAAAGAGTTCAGAATGCACAAATTTAGAAACAGAAGCGAACGAGCGTACACAATTGACAACGTTTCGGCGCACACTCTCTTCTATAACATAACAGAATAATAAAACAAAAATTACCAGTTTAAAACCATCAGAGATTCTGAAGATGGCGAATGCGATGTCACCGAAACGCAGAGATAAATCTCAAATCAACACGTGAGATTTATCCCGAAATAATCTTTGAGTTTTTTTTTAAAAACAAATATTCGATTATAAAATTCTCAAAATTGTAGTTGCTGTCAAAAGTCAGTGTTTATCATCTGAATTTATTAAGCCAAAAACAAGTAATTCAATTCAAAAAGAGTGCTTACACAAGTTCAGTTCTTTGAAAAGTCAGTACATGACTTCTAAAATTACAGTTAGCAAGTTCAAAGACACAAATGAAATGAGTTAACTCAAACGTACAATTGAACTAAACAGAATATGAGTCTTTTTACTATTTCTCATTAATTTTGTACAAAATTTCAAAACCGTATCCAATTAAATTATAATTATTAAACTATTCAAAGTATAGAAAGAATGCTTCTGTTAAAGAAAAATCAAAAATTTATTTGAAGAAACTATATATATTTTTGATGTTTTTGCTCTGCTCCTTTGTGCGTCTTCCGATACATTTGCTTGAAAATGTTAAACTTAAATAATATTTCATTTGAGCTGCATTATGTGCTGGGCATCCGTCGTCGTGAAACCATATCTCATTATCACCGGTGACTGTAATTTGATTCGTGATTTTATTTTGTAATAAATCTAAATACTATAATTTGCCTTCAATAAAAATAGGACCAATAACTCTATTTCTAAAATTCCTACCCATACATTAAGCTTTTGTGGATATTCAGTTCTTGATGTTACAATATGAAGATTATTTGTGAAAAATGACAATTATTTTGTTCGTTATTTTCAAACACCAAATAAAAAGTACATTCATTTGTAAAGCACACACTATATGGAAACTCTTCTCTTCTTCTCGTTAAACTTTTCCATTATAATTTCACAAGATTTTTTGAATCAGGATCAACTGTTAGCAAACTATATGCTTTTAATATTCGACGAATGGTAGATTTGCTGTCATCAAACTTCGAAGCTACATTTCTTATACTTAATGTTGGATTTACTGTTAGCCTTGCCAATACATTTTATAGAGTGACTTCAGATTTCATTTTTGTATTCCTAACATCGTTCATCGTTTATAAAACCATTCTCCTCAAATTACTTATTAATTCTATTAATTGTTGATTGACACGGCACTGGACGGGTTTCAAAGTTTATACTACATAAGTCGCAAAACTCGATTTGATGATCTGAACGTTTGCTTTTATGATGTAAGCACTCATTTTGAATTGAATTATTTGTTTGTGGCTTAAACAATTTAGATAACAATGACTTTTGACAGCAACTACTACTATAAATAATGGGTTGTGTGGAAGAACACTGCACTGTGAACTCCGCCTTCAAGTCCAGGGATTTAAATTTTAAAGTTATTGTGAATATATTTTATTTTGTATAAATTTTTTAAATTAAATATTAATTTATACGCGCATTTAAAATCGAACATTGGCAGTAAGTCAAGTCTACTTAGATTTGATTATTCTCGTGGCGGCCTTTCACTTGGAAGGTCGCACATAACTTTTGTAATAGCTGCACTGAGGAGATGTGATACAGTGAAAAACGTATCTGCAGATAATGATTACATATCAAATTTCGTAAAGCGAAAAACAGCCCAAATAATGTTGCATTGTGCTGAAAGTGATTACAGTCAAGATATATAATCCAATGCCTGGCGTTTTTTTTTCACTACAAGGAGAAATTGTTTTTACTGTTAATTAACAAATACCTGAATGCAAAATCTCTTTTAACCCGCTCCCCCCTACTTACAGACTAATATGATCTAAAAGACGAACTTTCCACCATCGAAACTGCTCTTGTCTAAAACGGTTTGCTTTTATGGAAAATAACATACTTATACAAACAAAATCTAACACCAAAGACGCTAATACGTCCCAAGAATTTTCAAACATAACATTTCTTTCGTACAACTGACAAAACCCCCATAATACTAAAAAGAAATCAAGATCAAACATCCAAACAATTTTTACCACTTTTTGTAAAGTCTGACAATTCCTTAATGCCATTATTCCTCTTGAAAATCAAAGAGTATACAAAATTCCCTATGACGACTGTAACAAAGTTCATAACGGACTAACAAACACACGTATGACTCTACGGAGAAGTGAACACATCAAAGCCATCTCTAGCCAAACACTAAAAATCCACGGGATACAAATACAAATAATCTTAATAAACGCGACGACGTTCAACGACTTTTTAAATTACTCATCAGGAATTCTTCAACTAGAAGCTCTATGAGCGATATGCTCTTCCCATCTCCAAAGGTTGTTGTCAAAGTGTAAACTGCTTGGTTTTATTGGATTACGAACATGATACCACTCTTGCTTATTCTCTCGTGAATAATGCAAGACTGTCACTCTCAGTATAGAAAAGGCCTTTTATATTATAAATCTCATTAGCGTTTTTAGAACCGATCTTTTTATTGGTATGCGTATGCATTAATTCAAGCGGTTTTCTAAGAGAGAGCGTTTCTAGTATTATTTCGCGTCGTGTTCATCCTTGACTATATTCATTTGAAAGCTACTGCCATCGCGTGTCTTTTTCAGTATATGTAATTGTAATTTCATTGAAGCGTAAACAACATTTTTTTCTATTCATTTGAACATGTCGAACTTTGTGGCAAAAAAAGTATTTTTGCGGGGAGTTCTTCTTCATTACTTTAACAAAAACAAAAGTGCTACCGAAAGTCATCGTATTTTAGAAGAGGTTCATGGTGACCATTCTCTTGCTGAAAGAACGTGCCAGAAGTGGTTTGCACGGTTTAAAAGTGGCGATTTCAACTTAGAAGACGATGAACGACCCGGACAGCCATAAAGGTTTGAAGATGAAGAATCGGAGGCATTGCTTGATGAAGATGCGTGGCAAATGCAAAGAGATCAATATCATTGGGAGTTGATCAAGCAATCATTTTCAGACGTTTAAAAGCATCGGGATTCACCCAAAAGCTTGGAAATTGGGTGCCGTATGTATTAAAGCAAAAAAGACATTGAACGCCGATTCTGAATGTCGGAAATGTTGCTTCAAAAAGTAGTCATTTTTGCATCTGATTGTCACTGGTGATGAAAAATTGATTCATTACGATAACCTCAATCGCAAGAAATCATATGTGAAGCCCGGCCAACCATCAACATCCACGGCAAAGCCGAATATCCATGGCGGAAAGATAATGCTCTGTATTTGGTGGGATCAGAAGGGTGTGTTGAATTATGAACTGTTGAAATCGGGTCAGACTATCAAAGGGGACCTCTTCTGTTATACAATTAATTCGTTTGAAAATAGCGATTGCGGAAAAACGACTAGAATATGCAACCAAACACGAATCCATAATTTTAAAACTACAATTTGGAAAACAGTGGGTAGGAAGTTCTACCTCACCCGCCTTATAGCCCAGACATAGCCTCTTCTGATTACAACTTGTTCAGATCAATGCAGAATACCCTCACCGGAATACGCTTCACTTCAGAACAGGGTATCAAAAATTGTCTCAATTCATTCTTCACCACCAAGCCGGAGAAGTTCTTTTGGGATTGAATCCACAAACTGTCAGAAAGATGGGCAAATCTTGTAGCTTCCGATGAACAATACGTTGATCATTGAGTTTATAACCATTTTTTCACAATAAAGCCTTAATTTTCTAAAAAAAAACGCATGAATTAATGCATACTCATATACCGTATAATGCAATTAATTGCGGATAATGTAACAAACAATAGGTCTAGAATAATATACATGTTCTCTTGATTGTGCACTTCAATGGCTACTTTTACTTTGCCCATGATAATGGATAATAAATAAGTAAGATAACGCCAAGTAAAATTGTTAAAATCATTTATGCTTGCAATTCTTTAAGAGTGCAACTTGCATTGAACGACGAAATATCATATATCATGTGTTTTAAAATTACTAATGGACGTGTGATGTATTACTGGGTTTCCAAAAATAAACGACAGTCCCATCTCGGGTGTAACTGTAATTGCGCTAGAAATAACGCTGAGATGAACATTATTGTTTTATTAAATATCAATAATCGCACCTCGATTGGTTACGATATCGCCACTGTGCAAAACTAAACATCTTATTAAATACATTTGGTTAAAATGGTTCAAAAAAATTTTAAAGAAAAGAAAAATATAACCTCAAACGAAAATGCAATAAAAAAATCCAGTGCTTAAAACGGATGTTGTAAATTATACAAAAGGAAAGACATTAAGTACAAAAGAGAGCAGTTAAATCTGCAAATCCAATTCCATAAAATGAAGAGAGTTCGAATATTCTGAACGAAATACTAACCAAAAAACTATATTCGAATGTGCTGACAAAAAAAAAACGAGAACGACGTATCAACGGCGATTTCATCAAATGGAAAAGGCGAAGGTGTTTTGAAATCAGAACCGGATTTCAAGATAATAACGAGGAGAAGAAACGTCAGAAGAAACAAAAATATGAATACAATTCATGGCAGTGGAGAAAATTTCACATTCAAAGGTATAACTAAAATGGGCCACTTATAAATGACTATACTTATCCCTCCGTTTCTCTGAATATTGGCTTAATTTTGTTCAAATTACAGAATATAAATATGTTTCTTATATTTTGTAGATCCAAGATGTTACATAGAGGAATAGCTATTCATGAACTCAATTCTATTCCTTATTTTAACATGTTGAACATGATTGACAATTCAAATTTTAGATCGCAATATTGTTATCATCACGCTAACGGACTTAATAAATGAATTTAATGGCCCTTTTAATACTTAAAGAAGAAATGTAGATATAAACAAAGTTAGACAAAAATTTTCCAATATATATTTTTAATAAAAAACCTAGTGAAATTGTGTTCCATAAAAGCTGTGCTAATTGCGTATGATGCTTAAATTATATATTATTATTATTATTAATGCATGGGAAATCTAAACATGCCTCAGTTTTCTTCTTTTACTGTTAAATAAATACTTCAATACGTTTCCGATGCATTACAATAGGACGAATATTTTGTGCATTTTAAAATGAAATCAAGTCAACTTTAAATTTCTTCATTTCTTCAAAAAAAATGTTTACTTTAGTTACAACTTGAGACAAACTAACGCTCTAACCTTATTTTTGTATGAAAGGAAATTTAATAGATCGCCTAATGATTGCTTTAATATTAAAGGCAACATAATTCTTTTTGGGTACTAAAATCTATGCTGTAATTTGAAAGGAAAAACCACAATAAATAGATAAATGTATATAGTCTAAAAACATGAAATTCAATTTGCAACAAAATAAAATACACGCGAATAAACGCATCTATAATATTTATATATTATAGACAAACATTTTCACTTATTGTTTAATATGTCATTAGAGATATATAATATATTTCTTGACCTTAATACGCAATGATATAAATTACGACTGAAACGTTTGCAAAGAGATTAATATTACCCTATTTCCTCCAGCTATTATTGTAACAATTTCATGGGTAAGAATTCTTGATAGAGGATATTGTGGATATTAGTAATTTCCCCTCGCTCGAACCTAATGCAAATGTATAACACGATAGAGGGGATAGCGGTGAGCAATATAGCAATATTCGGAATTACGCTAATTGACAGGAATAATTATCATGAAATATGAAGATGCATTATACAAACTCGAACCACTTAAGGGATATTCAATCAGGAAATATTTAATGTTGCTCCTTCTTATTGAGAATATATCACATAAAGAAATAAAATACTTTATTGATATTCTAAAATGAATTCGTTTTTATATTTTTTAGACAGTTTATTTATCAAGTTTTGGGTTGTGTAATGTGAAGTATTCTATAATGATGAACTCAATAATTTTCCTTGCTTCGCTTGTTTTATTTATTATTACCAGATGTAATAATCATGTAGTAATAATAAAATAAAATAACAAGTAAAACAAGGAATTATATTTTATTTGTATAGTTATAAAACATGTATCACAAAGTGAAAGCCTCTATAATCAAGAATTTTATTGAGTTTTTTTTTATAATTAATTCTGTTTCTAATAATGATATTTATCTGAAGTTGTTATTAAAGGTTGAATTGTGTTTTATTGCATTTTCTTGTATAACACATGTAAATCCGAAGGAATAAAATAAAATAGGAATTTGTTTAAAACGTAATGGGAAATCTAACGGGACGAGCATTTTTCACGGTACCATAAACCTTATTCCGGAGTTACGACCGGCATGAATGTCTGGAGACTTTCTGAAGGGTCCCTTTGTAAAGTCCCAGCCTGGGTCAATCGTTCAGCTGCTCGTAAAGTGTATTATTTATTCTTTAAATATGCAAGATGTATACTTTCTAAAGAGCTTAACTACTCCCTGGAGGTAACGACTCAATTCCTTTTGGAATTATTAAGGCAGGTGAGTACAACCGTTTTGTTTCACGGTAACGATTAAAACGTAACCCATAATGTAAATGTAATGTACAGCGACAACAAAAACTCAATCGATATTGATTTTAAAAAAAAACCTATTTTATAACTAATGTTGATGAGGTTTTATACAGCAATGTTATAAATATTAAAACTACCATTATGGCATAATAACGTCGCTCATAAAACGTATATAAAGACAAGGAGACTGTGAAGTAGGTAATATTAATATTAGTTATGATGTTTAAAGTTGGAAGTTATAATAAAACACGTAATTTATTTAACAATCTCATCTCATTACCTGATGAAGCCAGTGTGTAGTGAAATAATTTTATCATTTATTTTTATCTACTTAATAAATTAAGACTTTTAAACATCCATATGTTTAGTAATTATATTAATTCTTGAATGTTGTCAGCATTTACTTGGTGATATATTTTGATTAAAAATAAAACACTTTTCATAATAATAGTAATAATAATAATTTGACAGTGATATGTCATTAAAATATGTCTTATAAAATACTTTTAACTTTGTTTTAAAACAAAGTCATAAGTTTTTTATTTATTTTTAATTATTAAGTCCAATAATACAGTTAGAAAATGTTAAGATTAAAAGAACTGAATAAAATATTTACTGTGTTTTTTAAAATAATTATTTATTGTGTGTGTTTAGTTTTTTGTGCTTTTTAAATAAAATTTAAGTGTATTAGTTATAATATAAATAACTAATAAACTTAAATTTTATTTAAAAAGCATATTGAATACGATTTGAATTTTATTTACATTTGCATTGTAATTTGTAATGTTTGCGAGAGTGGCATTTATTAGTTTAGGTATTTTTAGAAATAAAAAACATATAATTTAATTAATTAGTAAATAATTATATACTTATTATTCGCTGATATTTTATTAAACGTAATTTTCGAGTCGATAAACACAAAGCCGTTTTTAGCCGAAGGACGTTTCACTTCGCATTATTAAAGCCGAATGCAAACATTGGTGAATTCTGATGTTACATAACCGTTATATATATATTTATATTTATATGATGGTGGCTGGATCGCATGTCAGAAGAATATCCCGCCGGTTTCATGTTGGGGGTGTAAAAATCAATGGCCCAGTGAAAAGGCCGGTATCGATTCATGGTGTGGGCCTAATAACCCGAAACTGCTGACTCCCGGAGATCTGCGCCCCTTTGTCTCGCCTCAAAGAAAATGTCTACACAGTTTATAAAAACAGCTCAGAATCCGGCGCTTTGATGTTCTTAATGACACCTACGCTAGTTATATACGTTCGATGGTGTACTTTGAGATTGAATCCTTTCAGTCCTCTAATTTAACGACTGCGTTTTTTTCAATGCATTTTTGTGTTAGTTAGTTCGATTTAAATATAATTATTACGCAGATTAATTTGTCACTTGGGGGGTGGGGTGGTGTTGACGTCCTTGAAACCTGACCTTAATTTATTATCTATGTTACTGTTAATAATGCTAATAGTTATGGGCGTAACCGAAACCGTATCGTAATTTATATTCTGGGGCCAAAATATTATTTACTGTCTCTCACTGGCAACGTAATATATTGTTAATTTGGAAATTACATGGTGGATAAGCAATAATTATATAATACGGCCCCTGCTTATTTTACAATTTTTAACATATAACATATTGAACTTAGCTTCTTTTCTAGGTCTGTTATATGTAATAATCCATCTCATTTGCCTTTTTTTTCCAGATTGTCATTGCCAATTTTTACAGTTTTATTTAGAGATTTACCAGTAATATTATTTATTATTATTTATATTTATAATGTTGAAGTCCTCATAAATGCGACAATTTTGCAGACCAATTTTCCCACAGCAAGTAACGATTTAAATAATTTTCCATTGCATTCGAAATGAAAATTGAAATGCTGATTTTTCTCACAGTTTTTTAATAAAATTCATTGTGTTACTTTCATTTGTATTAATTTTTTTTTTCGATAATCCTTCATTTTAATTTATCAACGTTTCTGATTCATTTGATACATGCATAATTTTTATTCTTGGCTTATATTTTCTTACAACACCTATTTCACAACTTGAAGTTTTTTCTTTTATTTCATGTTTTATATTTTCAAGATCGCATTTATTATCACATGTTAAAATAGTGTTTTCTGAAACATGTTTTATTTCAAAATTGTTTGTAGTAGGGTTTAAATCATGAATTACATTTTTCTCGCGTTTTCTCGTGTAATACTGGTTGGTTTTAACATAACTTCTTTTCTTGTTACAATCATCCCTAGTGGGACTGTCTCCGGTTGTTTATTTGTTTGATCCCGAGAGATTTGGTAACCTCCAATATTTTTAAGTTTTCAATGTACGGATTGTTTCCTCTAACACAGATACTTTTTCAAGAAGTAATTCGTTATTTCATAAGGGAGACTTGTTGAGTTCGCGCATTTCATTTATTAGTTCGTCCTTAAGATTTTTATTTGTATTATTACTCGACATAACCTCCACAGGTTTTTCTCACTTCTCTTTTTTATTATATTTTTTGACGCATGATGGATGACACAATTCAAAGTAAGAAGGAATCCTGGCGTACTGAGGTACTCTGCGAGCAGCAACACGTCGCTTTGGTACGGATTTCTTCTAGATGGGGGGTAGAGACTAACCCACCTCTATCGTACTCTATACGTAGGCGCAGGAAGGCTCGTCTGACAGAAGAAACAATGAAGGCCAGTAAGAGCCACTCGAAAGAGAAGCAACCTGTGCCAGAGAAAATCAAAAGGCCGAGATCCGAGGGATCGTCTGGAAATCTCCCTGGGAACAGGAAGAGGGCAAAGACGATCCCAGGGAAATCAACGAAAATTCCCACTAAGGGACAAATTAAATCGTACAAGCAGGCGGCAAATAGCCATCTGAGGGTCGCTCTGATTGACCCAGCCAATCCTCTGGGTAAGATCTCAGAGAAAGTGGCAGGGAAAGTCAAAGCGGGCCTCTGGAGAAGCTTAGACGATCACATCCAGAGTGGGAGCGAGACAATCCCACTTTTCAGTGGTGTACATGTGGCGGGGGAAATCCATAGGGTCACCTGCGACGACGAGGCAACTCTAGAGTAGCTGAACGCCCAGGTGAGTGCCTCGTCAGAAGGGTAGTGTGGAAATACCCTTGTGACAGTTGGTGTAGACCAGCTGCCGACACTAACCAAGATCACAATCTGGATTCCCGGCAAACCTGAGGAACCGGAAACGGTTCTGAGGAGGCTGGGCTTCCTAAACAAAGGAATTAATGTGGAAAGGTGGTGCACCTTCCTAACAAAGCCACAGGAGAAACCGGAAGGACTTCTCCTGGTGATGGGTGTAGACAAGGCGGACGCTGAGGCCATCGAAAAGAAGGGGATGAAGCTGAAATACATGTTCAGCCACATCCCTGTAAAAATGAAGAAAGGACTCACAGACACGTGTGAGCCCGAAGCTTCAATGGAGGTCGAGGTAGCCCAGGGATCGGTGACGAACCTAGAGGCAGCGTTGGGATCGCTACGTAACTGTAGCGGATACCACCCCAAAAACTGAGACAAACCGCCTTTATCATCTAATCCTACAATATAAGAAAAAGGTAAAGAGAAGGTAGGAAAAAACTTAATAACCACAGAGGTAATTCAATGCAACCTGCATCATTGCAAAGCTGCGACGGCCACCTTAGGTCGAGAGCTTGATATTGTGCAGGATTGCTTTAATCCAAGAACCCTGGGCTTTTAAAAACAGGGTTCATGGACTAAATAAACCAGGCAATGATCTGTTTTATGTATCCGCAAGTAAAACACCAAGGGACGCCATATGCTGCCCGAACAAATACTATCCCATTTTCATGCAGCACCTATGTACCGAGAACGCTTGAAAGACGTGGAAAACTATCTGACACTAGCATCAGCATACCTTCCACAAGAAGCTTCTAACCCACCCCCAACTCCGGAGCTGGAAGAACTGGTGGTGCGCTGTGAGAATGCAGGAATACCCCTCTTAGTGGGTAAGTTGTTGCATGACTTTATACTTAGTAGGAACTTAGATATAGTAGATGAGGGACTTACAAATGTGGTGGTGCACAGAACTTGAGGCGTTGAAAAAACAAGCAAGAAGGACACACAACAGAGCCATGAATATGCAAAACGATTGCGAATGGAACAAATATAAAATAGTACAACGTGACTATAAAAAAAACTGGTAAGACAAAGAGAGAGGCCTGGAGGCTTTTCTGCTCCAAAGTAGAAAATGCCTAGGAAACATCACGTCTAAAACAGGCCCTCTTCAGAAACTCCCTACCAAAACTCACTAGCCTTAAATGGGAGGACGGCTCTTATACGGACTCACCTGAAAACACAGGCAAACTTTTAATTAGGACCCATTTCCCGGGCTGTCCCTAACCAAACCAGATTGGGACCTGACGGGCTCCATCGTTACCAGGGAAAAGGGCAATGAATAGTTTCTCACCATACAAATCCAAAGGGTGGGACGGGATTTATCCGGCTCTTATACAGTGGGGCAAGGATGTTATCCTGGACACCCTCGTAGGCGTGTACAGCGGGTGTATTTCCTTCAGCTACACACCCTATACATAGAGGGAAACTAAAGCAATCTTCATACCAAAACCAGGACGCTTGGACTACACCACCCCATCCTTTACACCCAATTAACACGCATACTGTGAAGGCAAGTCGACGGACTCGGCCCTGCACACCGTGGTGAGCAGAATTGGTCGATCCTTCGACCAAAAAAAATTCACCCCTGGCGACTTTTATGAACATTGAAGGAGCCTTTGATAAGACCTCCTTCCCAAAGATAACAGCGGCACGAAGCAGGGGATTTCCGGTGGCTTTAAGCCAGTGGATCTCCAACATGCTGCAATGGAGGACAGCCAGGCGTGATGCATTATTTGACCCAAAATTAGTTCCTTTGCCTCCCCTTCACTTAAAGTTAGGATTGATGAAGCAGTTTGTCAAAGCTTTAAATAAACGAGGTGACTACTTTAAATACCTGTGCGACAAATTTCCTGCACTTTCTGAAGCTAAACGAAGAAGGAATTTTTGTTCCAGATTACAATGACCCAGAATGAATCTGAAGCATGGAGTTCTTTCGTAGAAGTCATAGACGATTTCCTTAGAAACACAAATCTCTAAACTACAAAGAAATTGTAGCCAACATGGTCGAAAATTATAAAAAATAAGATGCAATATGAGAGTCATTTCAACTTCATTTTCTGAATTCCCACGTTGACTTTTTTCCCGAAAATCTTGGAGCTGTCAGTGAGGAACAGGGAGAGGGGTTCCATCGAGACATAAAGGAGATGTAGAGACGGTACCAAGGAAGATGGAATATTAGAATTATGGCTGATTACTGCTGGACCTTGAGGGACTCGCTCACAAAAATCCACAAAAAGAAAACTACAAAACACAGTTTTGTAGAAAAAGAAAATGATTTTATTTAAAAAAAAACAACTATTATCTAACGCAGATTGTACTACATTGATTTTTTAATGAACAACTCAATTTTGCTATGTAATTTTCTATTAAATATAGTTTCAATAAATATTTTCTCAATATTTTTGGCAGTTTCTACGAAAAATTAAAATCCCACTTTTGCTGAAAACCTGACGTGCTGGAAAAAAACTAAGCACAGATTCGTGATCAGCACACCGCATTTACTATAGAACACCTATTAAACTTGAAACACTTTTTCATGAAAAGAAAAATGTAGTCCTGTGTAATCTGTTACACCTGGACACAGTTCTAAATGTTCCAAAAGGGTCAATAAGCCTTATAGCCCTCTTTTGGCATACAAATACGTCATTGAGGTCGTGTGATAATTGTCCTAAATTAAATATTTGAATAAAAAGGGTTGTCACAGGGAGGAGTGTTGTCTCCACTACTATAGAACCTAGTCGTAGACGAGCTACTGGAGGCACTGAATAAACAGGGCTTCTACACGGTAGGATACGCCGACGATATGACGATCCTACTTTCCGGCAACTCGAAAAGTATGCTAGCGAAACGTATGCCAGATGCTTTTGACACAGTAAACAAATGGGTCACATACCAGGGTTTATCCGTAAATCCGACAAAAACGGAACTGGTACTGTTCACAAGGAGAAGAAAGATTAAAGATTTCAAACCACAAAGCTTTCCGGGCGAAGAACTCACCCTGAAAGATGGAGTTAAATACTTGGGCATTGTTCTAGATAAAAAACTAAACTGGACGGAGAGATCTAAGAAAGCATTCATAGCCCTCTGGCAACGCAGACTACACAGCCATAGTACGGCCAATGTTGGCATATGCATCATTAATATGGTAGCCAAAAACGACCACGAAATCAGCCGCAAGGCCCCTAGACCACGTTCAACGTAGCGCCCTTTTGGGCGCGACAGGAGCCGTGAGAACAACACCAACAGCGGCTATGGAAGCCCTGCTGCATCCGTCACCCTTGGATATATTTATTAGAGAACAGGCAGCAGCGACGGCAATAAGACTTTGAGCAACAAAGACATGGCTTGTAAGCAATGGAGGAGGTGGACAACATCTCTCGAAAATACATTTTCAACAGGAAGCTACGATACAAATAGACCTGAGATTCGAAAAATCAGGTGTAGGAAGCAAGCACAAAGACATCCATATATACATTGATTGATCGTCAACGAAGCAGGGGCTGGTATAGGAATTTTCTGCAAAAACCTGTTCCTAAAAAACAGTGCTGCTATAGGTAAGATAATGAGCACGCCAACAATGGTGGAACTCGTGGGTATACTATATGCATCAAAAGCAATCTCTGACAAGAAGATTAAGGGTAAAAACATACACATTATAACGGATAGCAGAGCGGCAATCTTGTTCATTGCCAACTGCAAAATAACCTCAGCGTAACGCTGGAATGCTGCGAAGCCCTGGAAGAAGTGGCTCGTCACAACGAGGTAACTCTATGCTGGGTAAAAGGACACAACAATAGCAGAGGGAACAGAATAGCAGATGGTTTGGCGAAGAAGGCATCCGGATAAACGGTAAGCGACCGAACCCCTCCCTGTTGCCCTCTCTGAGTACCCTACTGAAAACTGCATCAATCAGATACCACAAGGAGCGATGGGATAGCATACCTGGTTGTAGAATCTTAAAAACTTATTCGCAATGAACACCAAAACGGCCAGATACTGTATGCAACTGTCCAGAGAAAAACTAAGGAAGGTCGTAGGGCTTCTTACAGGACACTGCAATTTACAACCACACCTGAACAAACTGGACTACAATCTAGTCCTATCTGCAGAGGATGAGACGCAAAAGAGGAAACCGCGAAGCATCTACTTATAGACTGGCCCGTATTATCCAACCTACGTAAATCCACAATGGGAGAGGGATGTCTAAATCCATCAGACATCCTCAGAGTCCCTCTTGCTGCATTTGTCAATGCCCTGGTTTGGCTTGACCGTGGCAAGGAATTACGACTCAAATGGGAGGACTCACAAAGGGCCCATTTGAGGTCTACGTGCGGCGGAACTCTGCACTCCCATCGTTCTAAACCAGAACCATCACCCACTATTGGAGATTGAAATTAACTGTATTTCTGCCTATATGTCCAACTTTGTACCTCTAGAAAACCGCAATATATACAACTTCCGGTAAGCAGATCTTCGCTACTTTACAAGGACCTGTATGACACTAACTGAAATTATTTATACAAATCCAATACTAGTAAGGACGCGTGTAGGATTCTGTATGAAAATATCTATAAAGTCATAGACATGGACTATTCCGAAAATTCAGTTAGCCAATATTAAGTACATTGAACTTTGTGAGCGAAATATAGCTTCTGCTCTTGATAAATTCTAAGATTTTTTCAATGCTCGAGGAAAATTAGGCCAGATACCGTCAGTATTAACGTGTCAAGAAGAATTTCTTGACAAAGGTCTTCAGATTGTTCAAGCTTTTGCCAGCCATTTTAGTGCTAGTTACGATCGAATGCAGGGCAGACCCATGGATTTCTTTTCAGTAAGCGATGACATGTTACTTAAAGAACTACAAAAATCCAAGGCTAAATTCTCCATGGGTACAAATTACATTTCAGAGTTTCTTGTCACTGCCGTCATATTGGCTGAAATACTTACCCATGTATTTAATGTCATTTTATGAACTGGTGTCATTCCTTCATATTGGAAGGTCGTAAAAGGCATTCCTATTTTCAAGAAATAATTATTATGTAATTTTTCTAAGGTCATTGAACGCATTACAGCTACTTATATACTTGCTTTAGTAAAATGTAAACTATATGTCAATCAACATGGATTCAAACCTAAACGGTCTACATTAACTAATTTGATATGCATTACACAACATATAAATTCCAACATGAATAAAGGGTACAAAATAGATGTTATTTACGCTGACCTTTTTAAGGCTTTTGACTGTATGCCACATAATATATTTATCGATAAGCTTAAAAAATTTGAGCTGTCTCACAATATTCTTCAGGTAATGCACTTATATTTAACAAATCAGCTACAACGTGTTTTTCACAGAAGCCAGACTTCAAAAAGCTATATTGCTAAAAACCACAGGGGTCCAATCTTCAAAATATTTTACATGAAACGTATGTTTTGAATTACCAAAATCGGCGCAAAAGTTATTTTGAGCGATTGTTAAATTATGTGGGAGCCAAAATGTCCACGTAGTATTTAATTTGTTTTGGTCCCACTAATGCCTAAGAATGCCTCAATCTCATTATACATCACATGACGATCTTACAATATTACGTCACGAACAGTAATAATGTTTTCTGGAATGAAAGAAATTTAACACTAAGCGAACTACGGCTATAATAGAATTTCGTATAACATAAATTAAATCGAAGTAAGTTCATTGATATATTGTTGTTTAGACTGTAAATAAAAAAGACATCAAAACGTTTTTACATACATTTAAGATAACGATGGATTAATAGCCAGATTTTTTTCCCTTTAGGAAGTAGTACAAAGAAGAAATATGTGTATAGTAGGTGATATGATTCTTTTTTTAATTTGAACTTGTATTTATTAAATACTTTTAAAAAAGCCAAATTTGAATAACTGGGCACTAGAGAAAATTAACCTGTCCAACTCATCAGCACTCAAAATCCCAAAAATTTATTCAAATTGAAATATTTATGTTGATGAGAATAAAACCACTATCCATCCCTTGCAAACGTGAAGTGCAGAAGTGCATTGTTATGGCGTTTTTAATTAACAACGGAAGGTGCTCCTTAAATTGGGTCAAGAACCGCAAGGTTTATGTCCGCCCGCCCCCCGCGACCGCGCCGCGATAGGCCTCGATTCGCGGCCCCTAAATCCGGCCGTAAATCAAATCCCGCGGGCGATAATTCCAAGTGAACAAACGCAGCCCCATTACACGCTTTAAAGCCGGTCAATCTGTTCGGATCGTAGCCAGCCCCGATGGATCCGCAATGGCCGTGTCGCGACCCGTGACCCGGTTAAAGTTGAGAACCCAAACACACCCGTTCGGACTGTATTAGGTGTGTGCGAGGGGGCGCAATCACGTAATTGCACGGCCTTGGCCCGCCGGCTCCGGGGGGCGGCCGCCGCTATCGCATGACCCGCCCGTCTACACTGTCCCAGTTTAATTTCGCCAGAAACGCAATTTCGGACGCGCCCCGTATTAAAAATTTCGTTATTATAATTTTTTAATCACAATTAATTTAATGAGCACGGGCTAACTTTTTAATAACACGCATTTTTAATATACCCACGTTGTTAAATTGAGATGTTTATGAATAAGTATGCTTTAATTAAATTACTTTTTTTGTATCATAATAATAGTGAGTGATTCTATACGTAATAATTAATTAAATTAATTTAATATAATAGAAACATTTTTGGGTATTATATTTTACCTTGAATTTATTTTATCTCTGATAACGTAAAAATGGAAAGCATTTTAATACTGATGATAGAAAGACTAATTTATGTCCGTCAAATTTTTAAACACCTTGAAACACATTCTATTGCTCCAACAAACTAGCAAGGCTCAGAAATCAACGAAGCCATAACACCAATAATGTAAGATTAATTTATTATATCTAATTATATAGATACACGTGTGTATTTGTGTTGCCGTTATTATTGTGTATTTTAGTGGTATAAACGCATCGGAATTTGACCATTCATCAAAAAATGCCATTTATCTAATGTAAAAAATGCATCGTAATTAAATCACAGCAATTCCTATATTTTTTTATTTAAAAAGTAATATACTAATGCACCATCGAGTTTATTGAACCGGCATTCGAGTTTTTATGACAGGGCCGCCTCGTGTGAGCCATCGGCAATAAAAAAAATCTTCAGTTTTTGCTATACTATTTTGTCTGCGGTTTAAGTCATTTCTTTCGACGTACATTTTAAATTGGATTTATTAATATAAACTATATTAATTTTATATTCTATTGTTCTTATAATAGACAATTCCAAAATTTTTATATTATTATTAACTTCTTGTTCTAATGTAAATTTAATATTAGGGTGTATATTATTAAACTCTGTTAGATACTATTGTAAGAATAATAGAAAAAAAAATTTAACTTTGGCTTAATAATAAGATGTACTTAAAATATTAATAATTTCGCCAAAAGAGGATTAAAAATGAATTTGCCTTGAATTTTTCAAAATTAAACTAACCTGATATATACCCCTTTATTCAACATCATCTAATATCATAAAAATTGTATGTAAATTTGAAGTATAGTTTGAAAATGACAGGCTCAATCTGTCCAAACTATGGTCACTATTTAAGTGTTGTAGTATTTATTTATTTACTTTTATTACGTTAACAGTAATAAAAAATGTATTAGCAAGTACTTATCATAAATTATATAAAAATATAATGTAATATCACATTTAAACGACATCATTAACAAATTACTTATACGAGTACTAGCATTTGTTTATGTTAAATAATTTTAGTTGCTTCTTAAATGTTTTGATATTCTGATTTATTGTTGGGCAATTTATTATATACTAACAGACCTGAATATTTAGGGGATTTCTCAAATAAAGTGCTATTGTGGCGTGTTATACAAAGATTGTTTCTGTTTCGTGGGTAATAATTATGGTTATCGCCATTTTTAACAAATGATTCTGAAACACATAAACAGCGGATTTATACATATAAATGGATACTAAAGGAAGTATGTTGTTGTTTTTAAATACTCTTTTACAGGTTTTCATTATTTTCATACTGAGCCATTTTCTAATCCACTCTTTGGTTTTTTTCCTATTGTAGAACTGGATTTCGATCGTTTTATCATTGTTTAAAAGTAGTTTATTTTTGTCAGTTAGTTCAGATTTTACAGTGTTTACTTTTCCAAGGAGTTCAAATTGAGTAAAAGCGAATACAATTATCGTTTAATCATCAACAAAATTTAATATATGGCCTTCTCTTAAATGTTTCACAAGTTCATTGAGGAACAACAGAAAACGTACAGGGCCTAGTGTTGAACCCTGCGCGACACCCGTGTTTATTTTGTACGTTGTGGATATCCTCTTATTCACTTCAACATATATTTTTCTGTCAGTTAAGAATGACACTATCAAATCGTTCACTACACCACGAATTCCAATAGCATTCAATTTGTCGCGCACAAACTGACGATCGATAGTATTAAACGGACGCGAAAGATCGAGAAACAATCCAACAACACACATCCATTTTGGTACTAATTTCTTCTAAAATATCGACCCTAGCTGTTTCCATTGATTTGCCCAATTGGAATGTATGTTGATTGACCTTTAATATATTCAGATTGTTAATGTATATCCATAGTTTAGTAACCAACTCTTTCTCGATTAGTTCTGAGAATAAACTAAAAAATGCAGACTGGACGATAGTTTGTTTTTTCAAACTTTGAACCCTTTCTAAAAATCGGAATCAGTCTGGAGGTTTTTAATTTGTTGGGGAATACTCCTGTTTCAAATATTAATTCGGTTACATATGTAAGTCGTTTAATGATTTCATTTGCTACACTGTTCACGATTTTAATGGTAACCCCATTGCTTTCACTACTACTACTAAGCAAACAAGCTTTTAAGGTCCCGTAAGGACTTTATTACGTCTTCAGTGCCAATTGGTTCTAGAAACATTGATTGATGAGATTTTAGAGATTGTACATTCTTTAGAAAAATCATCTCCAAAGTGCGCATTATTTATTTGTGTACTCATGTATTGTTTTTTAGTTTTATCAATTAATAATTTGTGTTTTTTCTTTTCTAATTTGTATACCCTTTTTTTCCTCGTACTTGAGTTCCGTTTTCAATAAATTTTTTGCTCGACTCCATGATTTGATTGCTAGAGGACAAGCAATATTAAAGTGGTGTGAAAATTAATTTACGAACTCATTATATGATGTATGTACATCTCCAGTTTCGATGAATTTACAATCTATTTTACTTAAATAAAACTTGAGTTCTTTAATATTCCGTTCACCTGTTTGTCTACACGTTTTAATTTCAGTTTTTTATTTCCATTTGGATCGTAGAATCTTTGCAATAATCATTAGACCAAAGTGATCTGAAAGGTGTAGGTTGACATTGTATTATAGAAAATTATCGATATTGGCTATAACGTAGTCAAGCCTGTTTCCTGATATCTGGATTTGTGTTGGAGCTTTAATTTTATTGATCAATTTAAAAGACGTAAATTTGGTATGTAATTCGTAAATTTCACGTAATATATTTGAAATTTTTTCAAAGAATTAGTCCATGTTTCTGGCTGAGTGCCGATAGATTGACAAAATTGATAGTGTCGTTGTGTCTATAGTAGTAGTACAACCCACGCATTCGAAGTGCGACTGTACTACGTAACGATTGGTATTTTTATATTCTTCTGATTTTGTTCGGTAATAATACTTTTAATTTATCGCAAGTAAAATTGCTTTCAAATTTTTCAACATAAAATCATGACTTTTCCTCATTCTTATATACAATTTTGTTACACTGATCATCAACACCCTTTACGAAGCTTATATTAGTTACCTTTTGTATTTCCTTATTTGGCCTCTCTTATTTGTCAGCTGGTTGCATCGCATTATTTATATTGGTGTTTGTTGACCTGGGTGAGGTATTTTGCGGATTGTTTATATTTCTTTTCAAGCCCCAGGTATCGAATGATGTTTTTGCGGTGAACGATTCGGTATCAAATTCCATTCTTGGTTTCTTGGCGAGCGTCTTAGTTTCGGCGAAAGGTGGCCCTCCCTGTTTGATTTGGCTTATGAGATTGATGTGATTTTTTGGAATGTCTATCTTACCCCTGAATTTCATTATAATATTGTGTCTTAGAAAATCTTCTCGGTATTGCTGTATTTCGTTGTTGGGTCATGAGAGGTTATGTGGGAACAGCAATGCATTTTCCCTTGTTCATCCACGTACATTCCGTGTATTTTCAAGACACATATTGAGTGATGCACTTTATTACGTTCCACATATTTACATATTTTTCTAATGCTTATGAAGCACTTATCACACAGAACTCCTTCGCTATTAACTTTTGTAGGCGCTATGTTTTTTCGCTTTTTTTCAAACAAAATATGAAACAAGAAGTATAAGCCTTTACAATTACCTCTTTATTTATTTTACTCAATTGTTTTATATGCTCTAGCGGATATATCATTATAAATTATAAGGGGTTTATTAGAGATCTCCAAAAATTATATCTTACAATTGTTGGAGATTTTAATATACCCACTTTTGGTGTTGCTGATTGGAACAACTGTAAGAATCCTAAATATCTTTCTGTTTTTAATTTTATGTATATTTTACAAGATCAATTCAACAGCATTAAAATCTCCAATAATAGATTACTTGATTTTGGATTGTTAAATTAGGTTGAAACATTATTCACTTCCATTTGACACTGAGAATCAACATCACCCAGCTTTATCGGGTATAATATTAGTTGAATCGTCATGTAAACCTGATGCCTTTTCTACAAATAATAATAAATTGTATATCTTCAGAAGAGCAAATTATATTAACTTATATATTGATCTTATCACTATTGATCGGTTATTCTTGGAGTCATGTAGCACATCTAATGTCGCGGTTAGCGAAGTTTTAATCGTCTGTACAGGTGTCTTTATAAGCGCATTCCGTTATATAATGTAAAAAGTACTAACCGTTTTCCACCATGGTTTAAGGCAGATATAAAAAGGAACATTAAATTGAAGCTTCACTACCATCGAAAATAAAAATCCTCCAACAAATTTTTCTATCGCACAGAATTTCAAAGATTGCGGACTCTAACCAAATCCCAGATTAGCACTGGCTATACTGCCTATGCGTCCTATATTTTAAATATTGAAAATAATCTTAAAAGTAAACCCAAAGATATTTAGAAGTTTGTGCGGCAGAGAAAAGACACTTCAAGAATTCTTAATCAGTTGTTGTACGAAGGCAAAAGTTTATCATCATTAAGCATGTAATTTATAATTAGGTTTATCACCATACCCACAAATATATATCGCCAAATCAGCATGGGTCGATCAGGTAGATCGACGACTATTAACCTGGCTGTCTCAACATATTAGCAAAGCTATCGATTGCAGACAGATGCTATTTACATGGACTTCAGTCGTGCGCTTGACACTATTGATCAGGATATTTTACTAAAAAATCTTTCTGCTTTTGGCTTCACTTTCCAGTTATATCATGATATATATTATAACCATGTCTGATAAAGTTTAAATAAAAATAAAGATAAAGATTATAATATTCAAGCAACCGCTCTTGAGATTAAAACTCCAATCCAAGACCTTAGAGTCTTATTTAACTGTCATCGTAATTTTATTGATCACATTAATAAAATATCTGCCTCTGCGTACCTCGAAATCCTTCATTGATATAGCTGTATTAAAAACATTATATTATGCTCTTGTTGGAAATAAATTAGAATATGCATTCATTATTTGACATACCTACTATAACAGTGAATCTTTTATGATTGAACGTGAACAGAGGCGTTTTTTGAAATTTCTTTTATACAAAATGGATGGCACATATCTGGATATATCTTGTGATGATAGACCATAAATGTAGTAAAATTTGACCAATTCAGCGAAATGCACCGGTGCACTATTGTGCATAAACCACATTGCATTTTTGTTCTAGAAAGTTATCGATACATCTCGCCAGTAAGTCTTTCTGGTGGAAATACTGGTCCAATTAGCCAGTCATTCACAATTCCAACACAAATGTTCAACGAGAACTGATATTGAAAACGATCTTCAAGTATCCCCTATGGAGTTTCTGGAAGACCATATTTTTATGAACTCGAGCCTTTCCATGTGCAATCAATGTTTCTGTAAGAAAGTATTGTTATAGATGTATTATGAATTTTATTTTGTAAGTACAATCAATAAATAAATACTATCTTCTATCTACTTTTATCTTTTTCAGGGCTACCTATTTTCTTTTAAATACTAAAATTTAAAATGACTATAACTCATTTATTTTTAGCAATAACTTGGCCATATGTGATACTGGATTAACGATAAAAAATATCTACACCATAAACAACTATGGTTTCCATTTAAAAAATGTAAGTTTTCGTCATATTTCGGAAAATAATGGCCATTAATATTTTATGAATATACTCTATTAATTTGCATAAAATTATCTACAACTTTGTCTTTTGCAGTTTTATTCTATCTGTCATAATACATTTTGATCAGAAAAAAATGACACTTTTTACTTTTTTCAAAATATCTGGTTACCCTTGACTTTTTTGAAAACATTGAAAGTGCAATTTTATTCGCCCCTTAAAATTACACATCTTTCCTTATTTAACTGTTTTTCTCTCTCTTATAGTTTCCGAGATTGCCACAGAGAACACATAAAGAAACTCACCCTTTATTTAAATTCATTTCTCTTCTCTAATTTTGTAACTCCACGAAAGTCCCTACGCCTTTAATTGATAAACACCATTTATAGATCCACATTAAAATATAGAAAAAATATTCAAAATGTCCAGTCCTACATCTTCTGAATAGAATTTGAAAAATTAAAAATATAATAAAAGCTAGAGTTTACCCTGAAAATAGCGTCCAAACAAAGAAGGTTTGATTTAGTCTCCAGAATTTTAGAAAGAAAAAAATCTCAAACTTATTTTAACTCAAAGTAAAAATAAGAACAAAACCTGAGTTTATTCAACTGATTTTATAAATTGTATTATTTTAGTTCTTGCACTTTTAATATTTATATTTTCTAGAGATATTCAATTGTTTTGGTGCTTTGTCAATTTCACTGTGTGATGATTCATTTATTATTGATAAAACATTTTTACACTAACTAGATTCAAACTGGCCATTATAAGTTTTAACACTAACTATATTTTATATTACATTTATATTTAAAGAAACAATTGATAATGGACAGTTAATTATCAATTGTTTCATTAAATAATTTTTTGAATATTTTCAACTGTTTTCTAGATTAATATTCAAGTTTTGTGGTGCCCTTGTTAATTCACCATTTCTCTTTTTTAAAATAATTTAAATTCTTTTCGCTCTTATCTATTGTAAATTATTTTTTTACAATCACATATCAATTTCAATTCCTTAGACATTGTAACTTTTTTTTAACAATTTCATTTACTTTCTAAAATGGCATTCAATTATTTTAGCACCTGAAATATTTTTTGGCCCATAAAACATTTTTGCATTAACTCACTTAAAGCAGTTGTCAATTATGAATTTATTTTTATCTACTGTTATCTAAACTGATATTCAAGTCTAAAGTATAATCTTAGAATACGATTGATCAAGCGGAACTCTTGACCTACCACAATAAACAGTTCAATAACCTATCGTACCCATAACCTATACCAATAACTTATACATTAACCTGGGTCAGGAGTACGCTAGTTAAAGCGATAAAGTAGTCGCTAAGGTAACACATAATGTATTGATGTAAGTGTAGAATATGTTAGGGTAATATATAATTTACTGAAACAGGTCAAAAAATACGCTAATCGATAATGTTTTAAACAGTTTAAATGTTTTTATATTCATATTAATTTGTGGCAATTTTAACTTTTATACGATTATTCCACTTTTTCATAATAAAACGGTTTTTAACCCAAGTTTAACTATTATATTAATAACTTATAAATCTAAATCCAGATAACATTAAAAGAAACTTGAATTTGTTCTCAAACAATCAAGTCTAAATTGAGTAAAGAAGGGTAAATCTATACTTTTTGAATAATTTTGAAAATATGAAAAATAATTCGTACTTTTTTTGTATTTTATTATAGTTTGCGCCACACTTTATAAAGAAAACCAAGAAAGCTAGTCTGTCTCGGAAACAGTACAAACAGCACAAAGTAATAAATCTAAAAATCGTTTCTACTTAAGAGAAATTAAACAATGGAAAAAGGTATTGTATTTTAAAAGGCTCGAGAACTTTAAATATATAAAAGCTAAGTATCATTGTAAATCAAGTAAAAAAGAGAAACGCTTGAGCTTTTTTTTATGAAAACGCTTTCCGAAATTTTGTAAAAATTTGTCAACAAAATATTCTTCATATTTTTGAAGAGATTGTCATATAATATAATTAAAGTCCTTTCAAGAAAACTAAAAAAGCTAGTTTGCCTTAGGAACTGTGCAAATAAAGAAATATAGAAGCTAAAGATAGATGTAAATCAATAGAATAAGAGAAAAGCTTGAGCTTTTAAAAAAAATTGCAAACATTTGTCTACAAAATAATTTTTAATAATTTTCAAGACATTAAAAACGGAATTTGTCATTTAATAAAAATAACGTCGAACTCCTTTTAAAAAAGCTAAAAAAGCTAGTTTGTCTTAAGGACTGTGTAAAATAAAGAAGCTAAAAATGATTTTTAGTCAAGATAAATTAAGCACGTTCATATTTTACAAAAAAAGAGAGAACCTACGTACTCGAAAAGCTTCAGAACTCCAGAAAAAAAGGTAAAAATCATTGCAAATCAAGAGAACCACAAAATTCGCTCTTACAAATTTTGCAAAAAAATGTCTACAGTTTGCAACAAAAAGTTTAAAAAGGAAGGATAATTTTTTTTAGAAGATAATAGCTTTAGATTGATAAGTGTGTTGCTTTCTATTTTTTGAAAATGAAAGTGAGACTTTGTTCACAAAAGGAATGTTGATGATTGGACAACAATGTTGTATAAGAATAAGAAGACTTGAGCTTGTTTAAGTAAATGCTCTTCAAAATGTTGCAAAAAATCCATCGTTTGCAAGAAACATTTTGAAAAGCTAGAATATTTTATTTAGAATTTAAATTAAATATAAATTAAAATGAAATTACAATGGTTAAAATTCTATGAATTTTAACCAATACATTGTAACTATAATATATTTTGGATTGTAGAAAAACACTTTTAAGTTTGGAATATAATCTCAATTTTAAGTAGAAATTGATGTAGGTTAAAGTATATTCTGAAGATATTTCTTTACTAATTGTAGGAGAAAAGAGTTTATCCGTCTACAGTCACGAAAATATTAAAACGAAAGATTAAAGCTAAAATTTATCTTAAAAAAGCTTTCTCATGGATGGTATATTTATTTTGAACTAACATTAAACGGTGGAAAAGCCAAATCGAATAAATTCATTATTTTAGTTGCTGTATATATCCCGAAAAACGTAAAATTTGAATTATAAATTGACATTCTTCAACAATATAATGTGATCCCTACCTGCAACCCCGTTTGAGTGACAGTTACAATTTTCTTAATTATGGGCTTGTGATAAATCATTTGATAGGACTCTTCATTCATTATTTATTGCAAAAATTAACATTAAAAAAAATAAAACCATCTAATTACCGAAACTAGCTCCAACGCACTCAATATTGTTCATGAAACTAAAAAAACATTCGAATTGCAATGCAGTAGATATTCATAATGCAACATCCTATTCTTAAATAAAAGTTTTTTATAACTTTAACATTTAACATATTAAACGTGACCTACCTAATTACAAGCATGATATGTTCATTTAAGTTATCTAAACCACGTGGTATAATTTTTTATACAATACTCTTCGCATATCCCCATAAAAAGAAGTCCAATGGTGAACGATCCGGTGATCTTGATGGCCATATTACCGATTCTCGCCTCCCTATTAAGCGATTTGTAAATGGTAATTTGAGGTACTCGAGAACATTAATTCGATAATGTGTAGGTGCTTTATCTTGTTGGAACCATATCGTTTTCGCTAAAACTTGAGCGTTCCTGTATTAGAATATAAATTGCAAACGTTGGACGACATCATAGAGAAGTTCTTAAGAATCATCGAAAAAGGGACCCATGTTATGGCTTCCAACAATTCCTGTGCAAACACTAATCTTCTAACAAAACTCTTAGCTTATTTTCTTCCCTTACCCAGTGAGGATTTTTCGTTGACCAATAGCGGCAATTTTGACAATTAGCATGGCTGTGGAGGAAAAAGGTGTACTGATTAGAAAACATAACGTCTTCTAATTGAATAATAATGTCAATATTTCCATCATTTATTTTATAAAAATAAGTTCTCTTACCAAAAACCTCTTGCATTACCTCCTGAGTTGGCATCATTTTCTAGGGATGCATTTCATTTGCTTAGTATCGATGTATGACTAACAATAAATGTTGTGGATGCTTGTATACCCGATGTAAGTGGATTTTCCTCAAACTTGTATTAGGAGCTGCTTTTTCTCTACCTAACCTATCCAATATTGCTAAACTGCTTCTCTATTTTACTAATGGTTGGGTGTCTAAGGTTTGGCCTTTAGAGTACGCCAGAAAATTTATTAAATAAGAAGTCTAAGCCTTAAAACTATTGGAAAGAAAGAGTGAAGCTAGAATTTCTTTTGAAAACCTTATGAATGGTCAATTTTTTATAACTTTAAGAACTTTAATTATAACTTGCCTCACATTCTTTAAAAAGAAAACTGCAAGATAAAATTTATTCTTTAATGTTACAATAAAAATAGGCTTTTCTCTTCAAGACGAAAGAAAAAAGCTAAAATATATCCAGTTTCTTTTAGAACAATAAATAAAAAACGGTTTCTTCTTGCGTTGTAGTAGAATGATATAAATAAGAAACGGAAAGACTAATTAACTCCTAATAATATATAGATAATTAAAAGGCTAAGAATTATTATTATATATATAGTATATAAAATTTGCTATTCAATAAAATTTAAAATTCAATTGTTTGTTGTTTTTGTAAACAACAACATTATGAAAATTGTTTTTTCAAAGGCTTCGTTCAAAAAATTCTCTTGCAAACATTATAATCTCAATGGACTGATTGTCCAATTCTAAAATTTATACATATAATAAATTGTGTCAGTTGCAACAGGCATGCACAGCAAGAAATAATCATTTTTGGAGCTGACATCACTTCAAAAGGCAAGTCATTAGTTCTCGTTGTCGGTATGTAAATCAAAAAGTCGCATACCTTCAACATATTCGAAGGCGTTGCGCTTTTCGAAAGACTATTGGTCTACTTCTTTTTCAATGAGTCGTGTTTATTTGCTAATATGTTTGGTCTATTAATAAAAGATGATCTGAAGTACCAATCTTGATTAAGTATCACTTTTTATAGTCAGGATACATTTTTTAAAATTTAAAGTACACAATGTTTTACAATAGATTATTACAGCTTCTTCAGCGAAACCGATTTATGAATATAAATTCAATGTCATTTCTTTAACATTAATAAATTCAGTAATTCAATCACGCACTGATTTCTTCCAAGTAAATCCTCCGAGGCTTTAAATATTGAGTATAAAACACGCAAATTATGTTTGATACCAGTAATTTTTTATGAGAAACTTCTGCATTATATTTATTATTAAACAATATAACATCAGTTTTGTTTGTTCCAATCTTCTCCTCCCAATCAATAAAAACGCTAGTATATCCGGACGATGACTGTTATATATTTTTGGAAATTCTGTTACCTTAATTATCGACACAATTGGGCTTGGCCAAGGAAAATATACTGAAGATTTTGCCATTAAATATAAATATATAACATACTTTCGGAAGAAGCTATAGAAAACTTAAAACATACCAAACACTGATTTGGGCAGTCAACTATGGTGAGTAGTCTGTATTGAGCTCTTCAAAATCTAGATTTTTATTGACGCAACTGGATATGAATTTAATCAAGCTATCATACTTTTTCAGGGTGACATCAATATCTAAAGAAAAATTTTAGGCTTCGTAAATTCTTAAATCCTGGTGCGTATATGATACTTTTATAAGAATTGAAAGAAGAATAAAAGAAAAGAAGATGGCCATACATAGCCTAAACTTATTTCTTTCCTGTTTGTAAGTCACTAAATTATCATATATCAAAAGAAATTCAAAAATAGAACTGAAATAAAGTTTTAAATTTGCTTGTAAGAATAACTCCTAACCTTTAGACTACTGTTTTAAACAAGTTTTTAGGAAGAAGGTTTTACCTGAACCATTTGGGACTCTGTGTTAGGAATTATTTAATGATACAGAACCATGATTTGGTTTCAATCTATTTTGAATCATCGTAGCGAAGTTGAAGACAAGGAGATGGAGTTATACTATCGCTATTTATAATTATAACTCCAGGTATCTTTAAATATAATATTATGATGAAGCTATTTTCTAAATTTAGTGCAACGTTTCAGATATTACATTTCACCTTAATGGTATATCCTAATAAAAGACATATAACTTTCAAACTATTATATTAGGTGTAAAATAAATAAATTAGATAGTAACTATTAAAAATTATTTAACGTCAAATATTAAATATTTCTATGTATGGATGATTAAAATAAAAATATAGGAAAAAATATAGAGTTCTTAAAAGATATGTACCATGAAACTCTGCAATTTTCTACGAAAAAACTTGTAGTGTTCCTCCAAGCTTCGTTCTAAAGTAGAAAATAGTGCTTCCGCTCCAAGGAATAATTTTAAGACGGCAGCGGAAAAATATTTCGCCATCTATTCTTAAAACAACATCCACCGAATTCCCTTTCTCAGCCGCACTAAGATCCCAGCCAGTATTTATTCAAATCGAATGGGGACCGGCCCCTGCCTGTACGCTCATCCGGAATGCCCATTTTCTTTCAATGTTTCCCCGCGGAGGAATAAAGAAAATTCAAATCTCCTCTCGTTGCTCGCCAAAGATTTTTTCCACGAAAAGAACTTAATGGCGCCTTCATTAGTATTGATCATTCGGCTAAAAGGGATGCGATGAAACGGGACGACTCCGCCAGCCCTCCGACAAGCTTTTTCTATCTACTTGATTTGATTGTATTCGAACGGTAATTATTCGACTCGTGTGGGTCTCAAAAGAGCTTTAAACGAATGAACATTAGAAATTGTAATTACTCGCGATCTTCTTTTAAGTAAATGCTGTGTTTGTACAATTGAGGTAATTATAAAATTAATGCTAAAAATACTAAACAACTGTCTCGAAATATTTAAGTTATACCTCGGAGGACACCAGAAGAAAAATTCGTGAACCCAGTAAAAGTGCCAAATCTGAGGACTTTCACCGAGATATTCGTGAACCCAGTAAAAGTGCCGAATTCTGAGGACCTTCACCGAAAACAAGTGAACCCAGAACTTTCCATTGAGGTTAAAACCATGAACTTTGAACCAAAGGGCCTTGATTCTACCAGAAAGTTTGAGTCCAACAACTACCATCACTAATCAACGTACCAGAAGAAACAACAAGTCCTGTTGCCGCAGTTCAGTCCAATTAGCAGTCCAAAGAGCAGTCTAATTAGCAGCCCCAGTAACAGTTCAAGAAGTCCTTCAACATTCATCAAGAATGAAGATTGTACTATTATCATCATTGTAAGTCGATTTTGAATTTTTGCATTTTTCATATACATATAATTTAGGTCAAGTATTTCTACAAGTAGTACAGAGTCTGTTCCTCAATAACCTGATTCGTACACAAGTAATATAAATATAGATTTTGAAGAAGAATTATTAAATTTAATAAACAAAATTAATCTAAACGAAATGACATTTAATCCAGAATATTTAAAATGCGTTCCAGAATTTAATGGAAATTCTGACGAACTTGATCATTATATCCAAGTTTCGCAAACTATAATTGATTCTTTTTATAATGCACAATAAATAAGAAAATTAATAAATTATCAATACCTAAAATCTGGCGTGGATTGGATAAATTAAATTATTCTGTAGTTAAGAAAATGATAATGTTTATATTTAAAAAATACTAAAATAAAAATACATGTTCATATTATAAATAAAATAAATACATTTAATATAAATGCCAAACCATATAAATTTAATTTAGAAAGAATTAAAATTAATCATTTAAATAGTGAAGAACAAGAACAAATTTAAAAACTTTATATAGAATATTCTGATATATTTTATGATGAAAATAAAAAATTAACTTTTACAAACCAAATAAAACATAAAATAAAAACTAAAGATAAAGAACCTATTTATACTCAATCATATAGATATCCGTTTATCCATAAGAATGAAGTAGAGAAACAAGTTAACAGTATGTTAGTATAGAATATAATTAGACCCAGTGATTCACCATGGTCATCTCCAATCTGGGTTGTACCTAGGAAAATGGATAATCCTAATAAACAAAAATGGAGAATTGTAGTAGATTACCGAAAATTAAATGACAAAACTATTACTGATAGATATCCATTACCAAACATTACAGATGTTTTAGATAAATTGGGTTAATGTAATTATTTCACAACATTAGATTTAGCAAATGGATTTCACCAAATTGAAATGAGCCCCGATGATATAGAAAAAAACAGCTTTTACAGTAGAAAACGGTCATTATGAATACACACGAATGCCATTCGGATTGAAAAATGCTCCAGCCACATTCCAACGTGTGATGGACAATATTTTAAGAGGTTACCAAAATGAAATTTGTTTAACTTATCTTGATGATATCATAATATTTTCAACTTCATTGCAAGAACATTTAGTTAGATTACGAAAAATATTCCAAAAAATAAGAGAAACTAATTTTAAAGTACAGTTGGATAAATCCGAAATTGCTTATTTAGGTCACATAGTAACTCCTCAAGGTATAAAGCCAAATTCTTCAAAAATTGAAGCTATAAAAAGATACCCTTTACCAAATACTACGAAAGAAATTAAGTCATTTTTAGGTTTGTTAGGTTATTACCGCCGTTTTATTAAAGACTTTGCAAAAATAAGAAAACCATTAACAAAATGTCTAAAGAAAAACCAGAAAATTATCCATGATAATGAATTTGTAAAATGTTTCGAAACTTGTAAAAATGTATTGGTAAATGAACCAATCCTCCAATATCCTGACTTTTCTAAACCATTCAATTTAACTAATGATGCTAGTAAATTTGCAATAGGTGCAGCATTATCTCAAGGACCTATTGGTAAGGATTTACCTGTTGCTTATGCATCACGTACTCTAAATGAATCTGAATTAAATTATGGTACAATTGAAAAAGAAATGTTAGCTATAGTTTGGGCTACGAAATTTTTTAGGCCATACTTATTCGGTAAAGAATTTAATATTATTTGTGATCACCAACCTCTTAAATATCTATTTAATATGAAAGATCCACACTCCAGACTTGTAAGATGGAGGTTAAAATTAGAAGAATTTGACTACAATATTTATTATAAAAAAGGTAAATTAAATACTAAAGCAGATGCGTTATTGCGTGTAGAATTAGATCCTGAAAAGACTAATATCGAAGTTAATATAAATGAATTACAAAAATATATAGAACAATTTAATAAAGAACTTGAAACTCAATCTATACAAGCTAATGTAGATGAAAACGAAACAGATCGTATAAATGATATAATAGAAATTAGTTCGCAAACAGAAGAAAAAGTGTATAATATTCCAGAAGAAACAGTTCATACTAATCAAGAAGAAAATCTTATAGTTGATGTACCAATAACAGATACACCTTTAAATTTTGGTAAAAATCAAATTATTTTTCAATATGTTTATCATTCCCCAGCGAAGCCAAAAATTAAAAGAATTTTTGATAAACAAAAATTATTGTGCAGTTATCATCAACAAGTTTTAATTCAGATATAATTAATTTTATAAAAGAATATATCGTACCTAATGTAACATATCATTTATATTTTGAAGAAAATTTGAATTATGAACCTTTTTGTGAAATTGTTAGGAAAACTTTTAAATGTCCATCTTATAAATTTAAAAGATGTTTAATTAAATCAATTGATATTGAAACAGAAGAAGATTTTGAAAATATAGTAGAAAATTATCATTAAGGAAAATCAAACCATAGAGTTATAGAAGAAACAGAAAAACGTATCAAATCAAAATACTATGATCCAAATTTACATAAAGCCATTCAAAAATATATAAATATGTAAGAAAAGTAAATATCAAAAAAACCCAGTAAAATTACAGTTAAGTATTACACCTACAGCAAGTAAGCCTTTTGAAATTATACATATTGATACATTCCAAATTCAAAAACAAAATTTTTTAACAATAATAGATTCTTTTTCTAAATACGGACAAGCATATCCTTTAAATTCTTTGAACTCGATAGAAATTGTTAACAATTTATTAAAATACTTTTCACATCATCAAATTCCAAAACAAATAATTTCTGATAATGGACAAGAATTTAAAAATTCCCTAATTAATGATTTATTGAAAGTTCACAAAATAGATATACATTTTACTACACCTTATCACCCCCAATCTAATGGAGCAATAGAAAGATTTCATTCTACAATCATAGAACATATAAGAATTTTAAATAATAGTGAATTCTCCTAAGAACCAATTACAAATAAAATGTTATACGCAATTTTAGCATACAACAATACCATACATTCTTCAACAAAATTAACTCCAGTAGAAATAATTAGTGGTCACATTGAAAACAATAATCCATTTGAGTTAAATTTAGAACAACAATTAGTTAGTGATTATATTCAAAAACATAGAGATCAAACAAGACTTATTTATAGTAAATTAAATCAAAAACTTATTCAAAATAAAGATAATATCTAAGAGAAATGAAAATTTAGAAGCTGATATTGATGTAGATGAAGGTGATGAAATATTTGTAAAACAATATCATAGAGATAAATCTAAAAATGTGTATGAACCACAAATAGTTGAAACATAACTAGGTTGGGTTAATAGAAATGCCATGTTCAAAAAAAAACGCAAAGGAGTAAAATACTTAGGCAACAAAAACTAACCACTCACAAAAACGCGTATTTGTCGTATTTATTAGATATCAAGCAATTATAATTCTTTACATTTGATTAACTTCTCGATGAATCTTTTTTGATTTAAGGTTTCAACTATGTTTCTTTATTTATAATCTAGTTAAATTTATACTTTTTTTTTAAATCAATACATTTTCTCTCTCGTTTTAAAAATTGTAAACTACCAACACAAACATTTCACGTTATATAAGGCACTCTAATGCATCATCCATTCGCTTTGCTGATTATGTATTTTTAGTGCGTGTAAATGTCGTGTTATTTTCCATTCGGAATCGATACAGATGGCGATAAAAAAAAGGTATCACCGAAGGGCGCGTTCGTACTAGTTCCAGCGCTCCAGAATAAATGCATACTTTTAAACCAAATAGAAAATCACGCCTGCGGTGTTAATACTCGGCATTAGTATATGTAAATAGTCCTGTTTGTTTGAATCTTTAATGTTTAAACATACAATACGTTGGATGAAATTCATGAATTTTAAATAAATCGCAACACTGGGATGCTTTCATTTCCATACGTACAAACAATGTGCTGGAATGTAGTTATGTACACATAAAACACATCTATTTTGACGCTTAGGTATTTATTATTTTTTTGCTGTCGAAAGCAATATTCGATTGCAATAAGGTTTATAATAGTGTGAGGCTTTGGCTACGTGCCAACGGTTTGGTCATTAATTTAGTGAGCTTTTTGTATATATATCGACTCGAACAACAGGGAGATGAAGTTTGGCATTAGTCCAAAATTCCGCCACCAGGAAGTAAGGTCCATTCCCTTGTTTTGGCGTCTTATTTCTACAGACGTCAGAGCAACAGTTATCTTTAGGACGAATTATGATATATATTATGGTGTTATTCTCAAGGGTTCAATGTCTTCCTAACAGGCGTCTGGAGTTTTGTTCCAAGTGAACAACTTATATATAATATCAAAATATTATTTTATATTTGGAAAATAGTGAAATATACATAAAAACAATTATTTGCCACATCTGCCCTTGTCTGTAAAAGTAAAACATTAATAATACGTCACGTTGTCATTAATTACATACGTGATGTCTCCAATTCAGAATCGATTAATCATATCGTTTCAAATCGATTTGGTCACACTGTAAAAAATACACTGATCCAATTCGTTCCTCACTACAATGGAGAAATCAATCGTAATGAAATGTTAATCATCTGTCCCTTCGCCCCGCACTGGGGTATATCCATAATTGCGTCGTTGAACAGTTGAAAGTCTGTCGATTGCTAAAGGTTAAGTGTATTGGGAATACTGCACCGGACGAGGGGACTAGCACTAGGTTCGCACCTCATGAGATTTAGAATGGCGCTCGTAAACGTTCTGCATTCCAATGAAGTAAATTGTAAATTACTTGATCCAAAAAATAGACTACAACCCTAAATTTATTCCATTATAATTTATTTGTTAATGGTGTTAGGTTAGTTAATAATTTCATAATACGAAACTTCATTAATCTACATCAACTAGTCTTATAAAAACTAATAAAAAAATCATTTAAAGTGCGTCAAGGATTTTTTTTTAAAAGTTAATTTATTTATTCGAAAGGATATTACTCTGCTGCTACTCAAAACGGTTTCCTGCCAGGTACAATAGCATACTTACTCAAGCAAAATTCGCTAATACCTCTCAAGAATTTTCAACCATAATATTCCTTCCGTACATACGAGGTACAACTAACAAAATCTTTAAAATACTAAAAAGTCATAATATCAAAAAAAAAATCCACTTTGCATCAACTCATACAAATAGATACTTAGATGTCGCTTCTGACGATCACCCTGCGACAAAAAACTCTTTTAACTCGCTTTCTCCAATTAACAGACAAATCCGACTCGAATTACGAACTTGCCACCCTCGAAACAGGTCTAGTCCAAAACGGTTGTCTTCCAGGTACAATAGCATACTTACTCAAACAAAATTCACTAATACGTCCCAAGAATTTTCAAGCATAACATTCTTTCGTACATACGAGGTACAACTAACAAAATCTGTAAAATACTGAAAAGTCTTTAATATATTCAATACTTTTACCATTGTACAACCACGGGACACCGCATGGGGGAGATAAAACCAATCCACATTAGCCGAAAGGGTCGGAAGCTGAACTTATTAGAGGGATTAGAGATTAAACGAGCCATCAGCAGGGGGGATTATCTACTGAACCATCAGCACGAGATAAACAATTCCGACAACATCATTAACGCTGTAATCTCCGCTAATTAGCCTTATTTGTATATATATATTCGAACACTCTTCAAAATCAAATTAGTTTTACTTTTGAAAATAATCGTAACGGATCGAAACACGTGTCAGGCAACTGAAAATAAAAATATGGAACAAAACAAGTGTTTTACTATACCCAATCTGAAAATTTGGTTCCATCAAGTAAGTAGCATTAAAAGTGTTGAATATATTAAAAACATAAGTGATGTGAAATTAGCTACGTTATATAGAAAGACTAAGTTGGAGATGAAGAAATGTTCAAATCATATATATTTTAACAAACAATGTCTCAAATTCAAAATAACGTCCAAGTTCATGAAAAGTAAATGCTGCAATAAATCGATAGAAGCAAAACGGACATTAACAAAAGCAACCGCATACTGGATTGAATTGGAATATAGGAAGTGGTACACAAGACGGTTTTACCTAGGCGAACACCTGAAGGTCATGCATATGGACCTCACAAAACGATTAGACAACATTTCTTTGGATTGCTTTCTCTCCGAGCTGTGTAGTGTTGGTGTGTCAAAGAATTGACACACCAACACTACACAGCTCGAAAGAAAAAAAACTGGATAAACTGAAAGAAAGCAGTAACATCAAACGATTACAACATTCTACGACAAGCCACATGTTCTACCCAAGAGTAAAAAACTATTCAGACACGACCTTCAGTGCTGATGAAATTAGGTTAATGGAAAAAGCACTTAAATGTTCCCCAACCCCAACCACTCTCAAAATCAACCTCGAAGAGCTTGCGGTAGAAACGGAAATCGCAATAAATAGAGTTGATGTAACGAACAAAATTGACAAAATACCATTCTCTAATATAATAATCGAAGATCGTAAGAAAGCAATTAAATTCCAAACCAAAAACAACTTAATAATATACAAAGCGGACAAGACAATTACTATGCTCAACAAGAAGGAATACGTAGAAAAAAGTTGAAACGTTCATGGCTGAGAACAACTTCCATGTGTTAAACAAAGCCCCAACTACGAGATTCCAAAAGCAAATTACAGAAACAATAAAACAAACAACAAATATACCAGAACAGGAGAAATTTAAACTTAAGGAAATGAACCCGAGAGCTCCCATTCTATACGGAATGCCCAAAATTCACAAGGAGAAAATACCTATTCGACCAGTGGTATCATACTGCCAAGCTCCAACGTATAAAGTGTGTTCATATATTAATAACAAATTACCACAACTGATCAGAACACTCGATAAAAAAACTCGGTGGAATTTGTAAACTCAACAAAACACCTTACGTTGAACAGAAAAGTAATCCTTGTATCATTTGACGTAAAATTTTATTTACATCCATACCCGTCCCAGAATTAAAAACCATCATAAAAACAACTTTACAACAACATTGTCCGCAAGAAACTGATATCTACAATACCATCAATATATGTCTAGAACAAAATTAATTCCGCTTCAACGACAAATTTTATGTTCAAACAGATGGTCTGACAATGGGTTCCCCGACTTTGCCATTATTCGCGGAAATATTCATGAAGTCGATTGAAGAAAAAATGTATAACATCAACAATCCATTAAGGAATAATATCATTCACTGGTGTCGATACGTGGATGACGTATTTTGTATATGGGGAGGATCAGATCGACAACTAGATACATTCCTACAATTAAATAATAACATCAACAAACATATACAATTCACAATAGAGAAAGAAGAGAATTGCAAAATTAATTTCCTGGACCTCACGGTTAGCACCAACACGAATAACAAACTGCAATACGCAATCTATAGGAAGCCAACCATTACACCTAACGACTCATTTCAGTCCGAATCAATCAAGCGAGCAGCGTTAAGGATTACAAAGAGGAACTGGATACCATAATCCAAATTGCTAACAACAATGGTTACAATCAAAATACAGTTTTCAAGATCTTAAAAACGAAGAGGAGGACAATAAAGAAACATCTCCTGTACAGCTTAAATGCCAAAAAAGATACAGAAAATAATATATTTGCAGTAATACCATTCGTTTACAATACCAGCACAAAAATTAGAAAACTGCTAAGAAACCATAATATAAAGGCAATAGTAGTCAATAGAACAAATTTAGGTCACAAAATTGTAAATAATAAAATTGAAACAAAGGAAACATTAAAGAAATCAGGGGTGTACAAAATCAATTGCGGAAATTGTAATGGCATATACATCGGTCAAACGGGGAGACATTTTGAAACAAGGCAACGGGAACACAGAAAATCAATTATAAACAGGACAACAAACACAGGATTATCGGACCATTGTACAACCACGGGACACCACATGGGGGAGATAAAACCAATCCACATTATCCGAAAGGGTCGGAAGAGGAACTTATTAGAGGGATTAGAGATTAAACCAAGAGACACAATATAAACTTCAAAAACACAATTTCCATCAGAATAGTAGATCATTTTATCAAAGGATTATCGCCATAATCAATTGAAGAATTTATTAATAAATGTAGATATAGGTAGACTTGAGCCAACACTTTTAATACCTTTATGTACATTTCTTTTTTAAGATTCAATTAAATAATATTAGATTTAAGCTAGTTCATAAGTTTAATTTTGTACATGTACATGGCACTTTAAAATAAAGAGATATTATTATTATTATTATGATAATCTTAATAAACACGACGATGCCCAACGACTCCTCACCTACTTGGAAATCTACTTTATGTAACAATCATATTTCGTTACCCGCACCACCTGTTTCAATCGTTACAGGTAACACGAATGAAATCCCTGTTAATCCCTCCGACCCAATTACAAAAAGCCGCACACAAACCATCTAACGTCGACCTTCAAAAAGGTATAGATAAAGCACTCGAACTAAACGCTACCGAACCTCCAAAGAGCTAAAACAGCTAATTAAGCAGCTCAAAATCCGTAAAGCTCTAGGAATCGATAGTATTTCCTTCGAGATGGTCAAAAACCTCGCTTGCAAGGGTAGATGCAAAATGTAATGAATGCCTCGTTTGGGTTACTTGATTAGCATCCTCAAGGTGGAAACAAAACTCCGTTACCTCCATCCAGCTACCGCTCTATCAGCTTCCTAAGCGTGTTAGCCAAGCTAGTATAGAAAAATCTACCGAGTAGTATTTCGGTCTTCATAAAAGACTAGGAAATTATTACTCGTTTTTAAAATAATCCATCTTAACTTCCCCAAATACCTAATAAGAGTCGTGTACTAATTCTTGAAAACAGAAAGTATTGCTCCAAAATCAACTCCATTAGAATGTTTGAGTTCGCGAAGAGTAAGTATTATTAGAAGTTTAAAATAACTTTCTCTTCACTTTTTTATTTAAATACTAAATGTACATATCAAACACGATATGTTCATTTTTAATAGTTCTGGCGATCTGTGAAGGCCTGCTCCATCCCCTAAGCTGAACAATGCCCATACAAGCAATATTCCGAATCTGGCTTCGGTAATGGTCGACCAGTACGAGTACAAAATAGCTTTACTTTGTAGAGTTCATCTTGAGAAAACTCTCTAAGCTGCTTTCTAAACATGGCGACTTAAGATCAGCGCTGATAAGAGTGTTTCCATGCAACTCAGCCGACCGTATTAATTCACATAAAAGACGAGATAAAATTTCTAGGTATATTCTTCGACCTTTCTTGGTCAAAGCAAACCAAATTCAAAAGGCAAAAGCCACGCTAGTCAAATTGTGGCCCATCATCAATACAAGATCAACTTTATCTGTGAAAAACAGAGTAAAGCTTTTCACCATGATGATAAGGCTGCAGCTTATAAAAGCTCCTCCCATATTCTAGCATACTGTTGATCTGCCGCAAAAATGTATTTATATTTCTAGCGTACTCTTGACTTATCCCAATATAATTTAGATTGCACTAGCGTATACTTAACCTATCCCAATAATTTTTTCATTGCCCTAGCGTACATTCGTTCTACTTTAATAAATTGTACGCTGACCCAGCATAATCCTGACTCTCCTCAATAAATTATTCCTTGATGATTAAAAACAAAATTGTAAAGCCCGAAATTTGATTAGGTTGCAAAATAAAATTGCGTTTGTCTGTTTCGATGTTTGTAAAATAACAAGCAATGTTACTGTGCATAAAATTATCAACTTCGTTTAGATTAAGTGCATATGTAGGGTGGGTGGATGGCCACTATCCCACCCTCCAATTAATTAAATAAGAACAAATGTTTTCCTTAAAGTATTTTGCAACGAAACATTTTTTTTCTTGTAAGTTAAATACAATTATTCTCGTTGTCCATGATGAAATAAAGAAAACACTTGTTTGTGTTAAATGAGTTGGAGGGTGAGAAAGGGCCCCCTACCCACCCTATATATATATAAAAATATATCAACACAGTATTACGTTGTTTTTACCAACTCTCCACATTTTCAGGTATAATTGCAGGAAACTAAAACGTATCTTTTGCTAGTAGTTTTTTGTATATGTAGGGTGGGTGAGTGGCGATTTTTTTGTAAGTTAAATACAATTCTTTGCGTTGTCTACGACTATATAATAAAAACACTTGTTTGTGTTAAATGGATTCGAGGGTGGTATAGAGATACATCTATAAAAATATTTCAGTATAGTATTTTGTTTTTTTTCCCAACCCTCCACTTTTTTAGTTGCAATTGCAGGAAACTAAAAAATATTGTTTGCTAGTAGTTTTGTATATGTAGGGGTGGGTGGGTGGTCACTATGAACGAAATTAGTATCAGAAAATTAAAACGTTGAATACTCTTACACCATCTAAGAATATCGTTCATCATTTGAAAAGTGTCCCGAGAAAAAAATAATTAATAAATGGGAATTGTAATTGTGCCAACGTGTAAACGTTAAATATAATAACGTTTTAACGTTAAATGTATGATTACGTGTAACAACGTATAAAATTAAACACAAAAAACGTTAAAAACATTTAAATCTAAAACATAAAAACCTTGTGTGTAAGCGTGTTAACATTGAAGGGTGAAAATGTTAAAACCTTGAAGCGTTAAAAGGTTTATTTTAAAATTAAAATGTAAAAATGTGACAATTAAAAGTTATGATAAACTAAAAGAGAAAACATTTAAATATAAAAAATAACAATGTATAAACAAAATAAATCTTCAAATTGAAAAATGGCAAAAAATTCACATTAACACTAATAATTATTTTAGGTGAAAATATGATAACATTAAACAGTAAATGCAATAACTTTAATGCAATGACGTTAACCGTTAACGGTTAAATTGAACACTTTTAAATGTTAAATTTCTAACATGTAAACGTAAATATTTTTTTTTGATAAATATAGTAACATTGAAACGTTAAATGTATAACGTAATAACGTATGAACGTCATTTGATTGTATAACGTATAATAAAAAAAGATGTTAAATTGTGAAAACATTAAAATAACGTTAACGGTAAGAACTTCAAACGTTAAGTTGATAACTTCCACATGTTGAATTGATAACGTGTAAACGTTAAATTGATAACACGTAAACATTAAATATGATAACGTGTAAACGTTAAATATAATAACGTTTTAAGGTTAAATGTGTAACGTGTAAACTTTAAAGTTTTATGCAGTGATGTTAACGGTTAACGAAGGGTGAGAAGCTTAAACGTTTAGTTGATGACTGTTAAATTGATAACGTGTAAACTTTAAATTGATAACGTGTAAAAATTAATTTGATAACATGGAAACGTTAAATATGATAATATTGAAACGTTAAATGTATAAGGCATAAACTTTATCTGGAATAACGTATGAACTTCAACTGTAATATAACGTAAAATATAATAAAGGTGTTAAAATGTGAAAACATTAAAATAACATTAACGGTAAGAACTTTAAAGGTTAAATGTATAACGTGTAAACTTTAAATGCAATAACGTTAAAGTTTAATGGAATGACGTTAAACGTTAGCGGTGAGAACTATAAATGTTAAGTTGATAACTTCTAAATGTTAAATTGATAACGTGTAAACGCTAAATTAAAAACATGTAAACCTTAAATATAATATAATTGAAACGTTAAATGTAAAACGTGTAAACCTTATATGTAATAACGTACGAACTAACTTCTTTATTACACATTATATACATTTGACATTCGTACGTTATTACATTTAAGGTTTACACGTTTTACATTTAACGTTTCAATTATATTATATTTAAGGTTTACATATTATCAATTTAACGTTTACACGTTACAATTTAACATCTTTATTACACATTATACACATTTGACGTTCGTACGTTATTACATTTAAGGTTTACACGTTTTACATTTAACGTTTCAATTATATTATATTTAAGGTTTACATATTATCAATTTAACGTTTACACGTTACAATTTATCATCTTTATTACACATTATACACATTTGACGTTCGTACGTTATTACATTTAAGGTTGAAGGTGAAAACGTTATATTGATAACATGGAAACGTTAAATTTGATAATATTGAAACTTTAAATATATAACGCACAAACCTTAAGTGGAATAACGTATGAACGTCAACTGTGTATGATGTATAATATAATAAAGGTGTTAAATTGCGAAAACATTAAAATAACGTTAACGGTAAGAACATCAAACATTAAGTTGATAGCTTCCACATGTTGAATTGATAACGTGTAAACGTTAAATTGATAACATGTAACGTTAAATTTGATAACGTGTAAACGTTAAATATAATAACGTTTTAAGGTTAAATGTGTAACGTGTAAACTTTAAACTTTAATGCAGTGCCGTTAACCAACGGTGAGAACCTTAAACGTTAAGTTGATGACATCTAATTTTTAAATTGATAACGTGTAAACTTTAAATTGATAAGTTATGTAAACATTAAATTGATGACATGGAAACATTAAATATAATATGTAACACATAAACCTTAAGTGGAATAACGTATGAACGAATGATCGTATATAACGTATAATTTAATAAAGGTGTTAAATTGTGAAAAAATTAAAATAACGTTAACAGAAAGAACTTTAAAGGTTAAATGTATAACATGTAAACGTTAAATGCAATAATTTTAAAGTTTAATGCAATGACGTTAAATTTGATAACGTGTAAACGTTAAATATAATAACGTTTTAAGGTTAAATGTGTAACGTGTAAACTTTAAACTTTAATGCAGTGCCGTTAACCAACGGTGAGAACCTTAAACGTTAAGTTGATGACTTCTAATTTTTAAATTGATAACGTGTAAACTTTAAATTGATAAGTTATGTAAACATTAAATTGATGACATGGAAACATTAAATATAATATGTAACACATAAACCTTAAGTGGAATAACGTATGAACGAATGATCGTATATAACGTATAATTTAATAAAGGTGTTAAATTGTGAAAAAATTAAAATAACGTTAACAGAAAGAACTTTAAAGGTTAAATGTATAACATGTAAACGTTAAATGCAATAATTTTAAAGTTTAATGCAATGACGTTAAATTTGATTACGTGTAAACGTTAAATATAATAACGTTGTAAGGTTAAATGTGTAACGTGTAAACTTTAATGCAGTGACGTAAGCGGTTAACGAACGGTGAGAACCTTAAACGTTAAGTTGATGACCTCTAAGTGTTAAATTGATAACGTGCAAACGTTAAATATGATAATATTGTAACTTTAAATATATAACGCACAAACCTTAAGTGGAATAACGTATGAACGTCAACTGTGTATGACGTATAATAAAACAAAGGTGTTAAATCGTGAAACCATTAAAATAACGTTAACGGTAAGAACTTTAAAGGTTAAATGTATAACGTGTAAACTTTAAATGCAATAATTTTAAAGTTTAATGCAATGACGTTAACTGTTAACAGTGAGAACTTTAAAGGTTAAGTTGATAACTTCTAAATGTTAAATTTCTAAGGTGTAAACATTAATAATTTGGATAAATATATAACGTAATAACGTATGTACGTCACTTGATTGTATAATGTATAATATAAAAAAGATGTTAAATTGTGAAAACATTAAAATAACGTTAACGGTAAGAACTCCAAACGTAAAGTTGATAACTTCCACATGTTGAATTGATAACGTGTAAACGTTAAATTGATAACATGTAAACGTTAAATTTGAAAACGTTTAAACGTTAAATATAATAACGTTTTAAGGTTAAATGTGTAACGTGTAAACTTTAAAGTTTAATGCAGTGACGTTAACGGTTACCGAACGGTGAGAACCTTAAACGTTAAGTTGACTTCTAATTGGTAAATTGATAACGTGTAAACTTTAAATTAATAACGTCTAAACGTTAATTTGATAACATGGAAACGTTAAATATGAGAATATTAAAACTTTGAATATATAACGCACAAACCTTAAGTGGAATAACGTATGAACGTCAACTGTGTATAACGTATAATATAATAAAGATGTTAAATTGTGAAAACATTAAAATAACGTTAACGGTAAGAACTTTAAAGGTTAAATTTATAACGTGTAAACTTTAAATGCAATAACTTTAAAGTTTAATGCAATGACGTTAAACGTTAGCGGTGAGAACTATAAATGTTAAGTTGATAACTTCTAAATGTTAAATTTTTAACGTGTAAACGTTAATAATTCTCTTTTTTTGGATAAATATAGTAACATTGAAACGTTAAATGTATAACGTAATAACGTATGAACGTCACTTGATTGTATAACGTACAATATAATAAAGATGTTAAATTGCGAAAACATTAAAATAACGCTAACGGTAAGAACTTCAAACGTTAAGTTGATAACTTCCACATGTTGAATTAATAGCGTGTAAACGTTAAATTGATAACATGTAAACGTTAAATTTGAAAAATAACGCTAACGGTAAGAACTTCAAACGTTAAGTTGATAACTTTCACATGTTGAATTGATAACGTGTAAACGTTAAATTGATAACATGTAAACGTTAAATTTGAAAACGTGTTAAGGTTAAATGTGTAACGTGTAAACTTTAATGCAGTGACGTTAACGGTTAACGAACGGTGAGAACCTTAAACGTTAAGTTGATGACTTCTAGTCGTTAAATTGATAACGTGTAAACGTTATATTGATAACATGGAAACGTTAAATATGATAATATTGAAACTTTAAATATATAACGCACAAACCTTAGGTGGAATAACGTATGAACGTCAACTGTGTATAACGTATAATATAATAAAGGTGTTAAATTGTAAAAACATTAAAATAACGTTAACGATAAGAATTTTAAAGGTTAAATGTATAACGTGTAAACTTTAAATGTAATAAATAATTTTAATGCAATGGCGTTAAACGTTAGCGGTGAGAACTATAAATGTTAAGTTGATAACTTCTAAATGTTAAATTGATAACGTGTAAACGTTAAATTGATAACATGTAAACCTTAAATATAATAACATTGAAACGTTAAATGTAAAATGTGTATTAAAGAGAATGATAAGCTCAAGTGGGTCGATACTATAGTTTAATATTAAAGGTTTGTTTATAATTTGCATTTGTAAAAAAAAATTCTTGTGGTATAAAAGAATGAAACTAGTAAAGTAGCTTCAATATATTCCAAAAGTTTAATTTAAAGGGTAAAAAGAATAAGGAATAGACAAAACTCTCTTAAATTATGAAATTTTATAAAGAACATCTTCAAACAATTCTACCGAAATTTTAATTTTCTTGTGTATATAAATTATATACAATGAAAACACTGTATATTTATATTTTTTTGTGTTTTGATAATGACAAGTGTCTTATCCGAAACTATAATCAATATAAAACGAAAATTAAATTAAAATCTAGTTATACAAAGAAATATTTTCATTGTATCCTACAAAATTTATAACTAGAAACCTCAAAAATCAACGATATAAACTATAATTTCTACAGAATTTAATTCTGTTACAAAAGTCATTTAACAATTCTGTCATTGTATACTATTTAAACATAGAAGTACATTTAGAAGTAATAATTCTTTTGATATAATTACATAATCCCATTTAAAATTTAGTAAACTCGTGTATGAGTTGGTGCAACAATGGCATTCAATTACATACTTATGCGACTGTAAGGCAAACAAAGACTGCAAACAAAAAGGCTCAGTGTTCCGTTTGTGCATCAGCCGTGCGTGAATTAATGAAGGCCCTAAGGGCGGCGGCGTAATTGATGTGCAAATTAGTCACATGATTAATTTCCTTATTAACATTATATGTTAATCCTGTCACCTCGAGGCGCGATTAATTATTTATAATTGTGCCGGAAAGTAAGAGGGGAAGTTAAACACGGCGACTTTTCTGGCGGCCTTCATTAGGCGCACCGCCTCCGTAAATTTCTGCCACACTAGGGGCCCAATTTGTGCATGCGTTCTCTTTGATCAAATTTTCTTAATTACCTACTCATACAAATACTGGCACTTGAAAAGAAGCCATATATAAAAAATAGTGGAGACACATTTGTTATTTTTTAAAAACAAAACAAGAAATAAATACAAAAGTATATTTTAGAATTACATCTAAAAACTTTACATTATGTGAGAAATAATAAATAGTAAAATACTGAACATGTCTGGTTTAGCAAATTTAGAAAATAAAACTTAATTTTGATGATTTTGAAACAAATGAGATATGAGCAATTAGATGCAAACCATAATAGAAAATGAAGCAAGGTTCACCATGACTGGTTAAAGGCTTTTTTTTAATTTAGTTGAGAAAATATTCTTAAAACTTTAGATTATGTGCGTATGAATAATGAATATAAGGAGGACCTGAGGCAGGAGAAATATGATAAAAATATTTCTCTGATATCAACAAATATCAAATATCTTCAGAAATTGAAGATAAATATACCAGAAACAGTCAAAATAATGGCCTAGTGGCTATAATCGTCTGAGTAATGGGTCGAGTGGAAGGACATAAGAAACCGTGAACTTCGCCTTTAAGATCTATGCATTTGAAGTGATTTAATTTTTATGTATGTATGTTTCTGTTGAGTCCTTTAAGCAATTTATGTGGATGATTTCATTTTGATCTTGATGAAACAAAATTAAATATTTTAGTTTGATAATGATTACCGTGTAGTCGAAACTAGTCACTGAAAATAAAACTTAAAGTGGTATAAACAGTAAAAGTGTTTTCTTTATTCTTAATATTGAAATGTACCACCAAGTGAACGCCGTTAAGATCCAAGGATTAAATATTTTAGCTCATCCGAAAAAATACTTTAGATTTGTGAGAAACGATTGAAAAGTATATAATTTTAAGCTAACCTAATGTAGTAGAAATAACGTGATTTTGAGCATGTGTCACATAAGAGAAATTAGTTTAATTTTGAAACAGACTTATAAATTTGAGTACGTGAAATCAAAAGCGGAAAAAAAGCAAGAAATGTGAACAACAACTGGAGAAATATAAGTAAGTAAGTAAATTTATTTATATCAGCATGTAGATTGTTTAAAAGCTTATCTCTATTGGTGTGCACATACACCAAACACTCTAGTATATATATGATTGGTAATGTGAGAATTTTCAACTCGCTAAAGCATTGTCTGCAATCACTCTGGTAACGAAGTGAGGTAAGTACTCTCAGAGTCCGTACCTTGAGGCCAAAAAGTCTTACAATAATCCCATAGTGTCTCCAACATAGGTCCCATAAGCAATATTACTGTGGATTGTTACAAAATGGGCAGATTTCAAGGCAAAAACCTTCTTGCAAAGTTTCATGTTTTTGCCAGGTTAACTTACAGTCTATATGTACCTGTAAAATTTTACCACAGCTTAGCTGAATGTTAGGTTTAAATGAAAACCGTAGCTGTTGTAACTTTCTGGGATAAGTAGTTAACTTATTTGCCTCAAACGACTCGGTTGCCTAGGTGGTGGAAACTACTAGATTCTAAGATAGTCAATTGCTCATCAGAGGTGTTATTTGAGGTATTTAATTAATGTATAATTAAAATATTGTGAAGCAAGTTCGTTAATATAAATTAGGAAAAGCAATTTACCTAGAATTAAACCTTGTGAGACACCATGCTTTCATTATAGTTCCTCAGACATAAAATCACCTATAAGCACCATTTGAAGCCTATTACAAAGGAATGAGGCCATTGGCGTGAAATTGTACCATAATAGTATAGCTTCTACAGGGCAAAGATCAGCCTCGGTGACAACGCTAGAATGGACCAGAGCTTTACCTCCCTGGAAGTTAATAGACCTTATCAAAAAAAATTCAGGGAAGATACTAGTAGTAGCATATTAGTACAAAAAAATCTAATCTGGTCGCAGTACTGTGAGGCTGTCTATTGCCCAATGACAGCGTCTAATCTAATCTAATTTAATCTCAGATATAAGTGCAGTATTAGAGAAAATATTGTTTAAACAGATATATTTAATCTCATTTTGGAAGTATAATACAGACGAAGACTATTTTTGTGTTATGATGTGGCTTTTTTTCTTTCTAAAATCTGCGTTCTACTAAAATTATTATTCTAGAAATTTATAATAATATTTTCATTAATCTTCACTTATTTACTCTATAATTTTAATTAAAAAAAAAAATTAATGTTAGTTGTATATTTGCAAGACAAACAAAGAGGTGACTCAAATATACATCCGTTCTCGGTGGGTCGAACTTTTAAAATGCCTTCCATCTCCTCCAGCAAAGATAAAGATCTTTGCTTTCTAGGTTAAGGTTAAAATCTCTAACAATTTTCTAAATTAAACAAACAAGGCCGATGTGCAGATACACATACGAGGGTGAATCAAATATAAACCGGAATTTCGTAAAAAAAGTATGTATGTATTGTAAAAAAATAATCTTTGATGTTTCTACATGTTCTTCGCTTTTATACACACACTTTTTTCAGTGAAATGGAAGTTTCTTGATGCTATTATCGAAAAATGAAGTCGATTATCGTGTCAGATTATTGCTCACAAACGATTCCACACCTTGGTCACTGTCATAACGGAGTCCTATCAATTCGTCTTTAAGTGGGCCAAACATACGGAGACAAGTCGGAGCTATAGGGCGCATGATCCAATATTTCGCAATGAATTTTCTCTTATTTTTCTCGGGTCATGGCAGGAGTATGTGGCCGAGCGTATACAAGGAGAATCACACTTCGGATGGACATGCTTTGTATTTTAAGTCGATAAGCCAGTCTAGCTTAATCCAGGAGCTAGCAATAATATTCAGCATTAACTGAGCATCGCTCATGAAGAAAATCAACAAGCAATATTCCATTTCTTTCTCAAAAAACAGTTGCAAAAACTTTTTCCGCAGAGAGACCGGTTTTGGCTATAAGAGGTGAAGTTGTTTCCACTCCACGCTTACTTGTTTAAATTCTGGGGTATAATGATGTCTCGTCACACTATGTGACTTAAAAAATCATCACCCCCTGCTTGGTATCGCGCCATAAGCCTTCCACACACAGCAAAACCGTTCGCTTTGTGATCTTCCGTCAGTAGGCAAGGAACCTACCTTGCCGACAATTTTCGGTAACCCAACTCATTGGAAAGACTGATGGAGCACTCCTGTACGATATTCCTACCTCTGCAGCAATTATATATACTGCAAGTCGACGGTCAGTTTCAATCAACTCACAGATAGCACGAATGTTCGCCTCAGTAATGCCTGTTCGCGGTCAGCGTAAATGACTTGCGTTTTCTACCATTTTGCGGCGACTTCAGTTTTCGAAAACGTATTATCAACAAACTTTGCAGTAAGTCGGCGAAAAATTTTGGAATGTTTATCTCTTTCCTAGGCCAAATATATAATTCTAACTAATTGCTTAACAGACGTATGTACCTCGTACACAGACATTATGCTACTGGCGGAAATAGGCGAACTACTGAACCAAATCGGCGACCTCCAAACCATTCAGTGATACCGCGAATAACACTTTACTTAGCGATCGATAAATTAAAAAATCAATTTATATTTGATCCCCCCTCGTACATATCAACATTAGTTTTCTATAAAACTATTTCTACCATGATTTTATGTATACATCATCAGTTAAATATAAACAATTTGAGCAATAGAACGGATCAAGTAAAAATTATTACCTACTTTATTCTGTTTTATTTTTATAAAAAAGATATTAAAACATTGTAATGTCATTAACTGAACAAACTGTGATTATCTTGTATAAAAATTTAATTTTTGTAAGCATACACGCCGCATAATATACGACATGTATACTTTTTGCAATTATCAGAGCAATACTTTATTTCTGACTGTTTTCTACTTGAAAATAATGTGGTTTTACTTGAGACTGGTGAATATTCTAAACGGTGTTTTGTATTGCTCTGTTCTTCTCCTATTAAGAAATCTTTATGTGAAATATTTTTGCCTGACATTTCTTCGTACATGCGAGGCTATATAAGGCATCTGCGGTATTTAGAATGTACACTACACTTTTTCTCCATTAAATCGATTATATCTACTCCAAATGTTGTGCTGCTATAAAATTTTATGGCTGCTGGAAAATATTTATAGTTTCTTTAACTGTTATAGATTTATCCCTTGAACTTAGAAGAAGCACTTTGTGTTCGGTTTACTTTTACAGCTTGTTACAGTAGAGTCATGCAATATATTGTATATTTTTACAGATGTTATTAATGTACTCTTATCTTGATGTATGGTTCTAACTAAAGACGTTTGTTAATGCAAAAAACTTTGTTGCAAGGGAAGAACGGAGTATGTCAGATATTAATTTCATTTAATTGTTTAAAATGGTTTCACAGGGATTGTATTCTCGAACACTATCAGGAAATTAAATTATATAAAGAAGAAGAAAAAAAGAGGATGGAATTAACTGGATTTGTATTAACTCTTTACCATCTAAGCAGAATTCAATTATCTACCATAATTAATGATCAGCGGAAATTTGCCGCATTTATCTAATATGAAACTACTTATATTTAGAATTTTATTGGAAACATATTTAGATTCGATATTTTAATCTTCAAATAATAATATGCAGTTTTCTATCTAAAATTTCAGTTCCAAGTTCGATATTATAACTGTTAAATTAGAGAGGTTGGCAAAGAGAACTAGTTTCTAAAATCAGAAATAGAAACATTGAAAAATAAAACAACAGTTGAGGTAATTACGATCAAAGAATATTATGGTATTCAAGTGCTCGAGTTTCAGTCCAATGATATAACGACACGACTGGACACCAGTGATGGGGTGGAGTATTGATACCTGTAAAAAAATAAAAACTATCATCTCACAAATTGTTCATTGATAATTCGATTGTAGGACCACTTTTTGTTAATGTAAAATTTTTTGATAAACATTTACTAATTAGTATTATCACCAAATTCTCCTATTATCAAATATCAGGATCATTGTCAAATTCTGGAATCAATAGTAAGTAAGAATATAGATAAAGAAATTATTAATTGTAGTGATTTTAATATGCCTTCCTAAATTTGTACCAATTAAACAGCATTCCCAATAAAAGGGGAGTTTTTATAGATTTAGAATTTAGAACAAGTACTGATTTATCTCTCACATTGCTTATGATATTGACATCAATTTATCCTAAATGGTTTATTTCTGAACTTATAAAATTAACTAAGGAGAAAAAAATGCCCATTTATCTTATAAAGATAAAGTAACGTTGTTGATTACGAGATAATTAGTAAATTTCGTCAGTGTTAATCTTTGAGTAAATCATTTATTATTGAAATTCAGGAGGATATTAATCAGAAACCCAGATCCTTTTGGAAATTTGCTAGTGATATGAAAAATACTTCAGGTATCCCTTCAGGCAATGTCATATAATATATATATATATATATATATATATAATATATTGTTAATGCCTTCGTATCGTTCTTTTCTTCAGAGTTACTATCCAGTCTATGATTCCTAAGATGCTTGATAAAATTGTTTCTACCCAATTGCATTGGATAAGTCGGGGTATTATTGTGGATCTACAACTGCAAGTTTATTGTGTTATCAGAAATTTATTATTGATAGTTTTTCTGATAGTAAAAAAGTACACAGACACAGGTCACAATATATTAATTGCTAAGTTGAATGCCCATGGATTTAGTTTAAATATAATTAATTGGATAAGTTCTTTTCTTTCTTGTCATGTATAAAAGGTGAAGATAAATAATAACATTTCATGCGATATTAATGTACTTTCAAGGGTACCACAGGGAACGCATGTAGGTCCTTTATTGCTCTTGTTGTTTTTTTAATGACTTATGTCATTCGTTTGATAATTGCAAATCATTAATGTTCGCGGATGATTTGAAGATATTTCATGCTATTGAAAACGTAAATAACTGTAAAGAACTTCAACGTGACTTATGTAGATTACATGATTGATGTTTGAAGAATAACTTGTTTCTGAAGATATCTAAATGTAATACAATTTTTTTTTTACGAGAAACTCATATCTAATTACTTTTAACTACAAAATCAATAACAAATCATTAGAAAGAATTTCCACCATTAAAGACTTTTGAGTGATTTTCGATTCTAAATTATCTTTTGCAGCCCATATTAATTTAATAACAATTAAAGCATTTTAGATACTAGGTTTCATATTCAGGAATAGTTACAACTTCAAACCTCATGCTCTTATAACTTTATTTACTAGTAAGATCAAATGTAGAATACGCATCTACAGGTTGATCCTCTCATTATAGTTGTTAAAGTGGATTCAGCAAAACTTTGTTATATACATCCGTTGGAAATTTAGTGAAATTACTATTTAGATTGACGATAACAATGATTTTTCTTGTTGCTTTAACCTCAAATCTTTACGTAAGCGTAGAATAGGACTGGCATTAAAGTTTAATTGAGAAAGTAATTCCGGACAGTTTATGAAATTATGACATAAGTTATACCGAAGGCATAGATCAGCTATCATCATTCTATCGTTAAGAGAGGGAGACATTTAAATAGCATCTCAGATGTAAATAATCAGTACAGTTTAGACCAGTTCTATAAGCATAAATATTTAAGAATTTATTCTGTACTTTTTCTATTCTAATTATATTATATACCAACTCACTTGACCATATAGGTGAAGCATATTCTAATACAGGCCTAACCAAGGATACATATAAATTTTTAATTAATGACAGTGAAAATTTTCTACTAAATCTATTAATGAATCCGAGAATTTGAGTTGATTTCGATGTTAGGTTACATATATGATTTTTAAATGTTAATTTTTTACCGAATGTAACCCCCAAATCTTTAGAACATTGTACATCAGTCAACCTTTTATTATCAATGAAGTAATCTACAGATTGGTGTTTCAAGATACGTACAAATGATAATTTAAAACATTTTTCGGCATTAATATAGAGGCCATTAGCAGTACACCATAGGTTTAAAATAAAAATATCCTTTTGCAAAGCAACACAATCTTAAGGCGAACGGATTATCTTGAATAACTTAAGATTATATGCAAATATGAGACACTGGCTATTATTTATAACGGACACAATATCGTTAATGAAAATTAGAAAAAGTAGTGGTCCACAATGCGACCCTCGAGGAACTTCAGAAGTTACGTTGATGATCTTTGACGTCGACCGCTAAACCTTTCTCTAAGGCATCTAGAATTATTGTTTTAAATACTAAATGATTTGTAACCGTTGAACGACCAGTACTAAACCCATGTTGGTCAACAATAAGATTTTTACAAACCCACTTTAGCTGATTCGCAACAATTTTGTCCAATAGTTTGGAAACAGATGATTTAATCGCTATACCAAGGTAATTCCTGATATTTGCTCTATCGCCAGATTTAAATAAAAGAGTAATATAGCTTCTCTTCCAGCATAAAGGAACTATACTCGTTCTTAATGATAAATTATACATAATGGATAGATATACTAATAGTAGTTACACATTGTTTTAATAAGAATGGTGGTATACCATTTGGCCCAGATTTACAATTATTACTTAAACTATTGATACCATTAAAAACATCAGATAGCGAAACACTAAAATAATTATAGGAAATTTGAGAGGGAAAGCTAAAAGTAGGTACATTGCGATCTTCATTCAGATAAACTGTAGAAAAAAAAGCAAATATGTCGGTATACACATCTTCAATATTGCACTTGCTTTGATCAAAATACATTGCTTTTGGATAACCACTTGTTCGTTGAGTATGACATACGCCCAAAAAGAACGTGGATTATAATGCAGATATTCTTCAACTTGATTTATATATGTCATTGAGTTGTTTGTTTAAATCCTTGCATTATATACCTAGGGATGCGAAATCATTGTAGTCACTCCTCTTAGAAGTTGTTTTGTAACGAATGTGGGCACACTTTTTCTTCTTAATCAAATTAATTAAATCGTAGTTAAACCACTTGGGGTAGTTTGAGTGGCTAAGTTTACATATACCACGTAGTAACGGTCGTAACCATTCTCTTTATTATGTTTGATTCATAAATTAACATCGGGTGCAATAACTTACCGTTTTACTAAAGTTTTCAATTAGTTTCACTTATATTAATATACGTCGAAGATCTCTATTTAGGTTACCTGTAGTGCGAACTAATTAGGAACTAAATAGTCCAATATATAGACACTTCTTTCGCAAATGAATTAAACTCCAATGATAATGTTAATTTATTTGGTTCTACCTTCAGTAATTTCCAAACTGAATTGAGAAAGATAATATTGCACTTTTGATACGCATGTACTTTATTTATATATTATTTAGTTGTTAGTATTTATATGTTATATTTATGTAAAAGGAGATTGCATTAATAAATATTATTATTATTACAACCTAAATAATTTTAATGTTACAGTTTAAATAAAAATATATAATATATGTATGGTAGTTGGATGGTCTTCACAGGTTGGTTCCGCGCGTTTTTGTTATCAAAATGCAAAAATCTCAGAATTTTTTATGGAGCAGTATCGTCTAATGATATGGAAAACTCAATTTGTATTCCTTACAAAGAATATAACAACATGGTTTGTTCTAATTTATCTGGAGATAATGAAAATTTTAAAATTAGACACTGTTATAAGATCTTTGAGGTATCAAACACATCATGGTTGAAATAGGTATACTATATGCAAAATCAAAAATTATATTTATTAAAAATTATTTAGAGAACTTAGAAAATAATTTTCAGTTAATATATGAAAGGCATTTTTGACACATTTTAGTAGAAGTAGTGCTAAAAGTTGTTAAAATAATATTTATGAACCTTAAGATGAATATTTGGTGAAACAATTCTGTTTTCATACAGGGAATCCTAAAATTATCTCAAGATACATTAGATCAAATGAAACTTGATCAATGGCATCCTCTAGCAAAGAATACATCTTAGGTTTTTAGATTATAGTTAGAACTTCCATCATTTTTGAAAAAATGAAAAAAGTACCTATGTGCAGATATTTATTTATTTATTTAACGGACCTGCCATTCAAAAAACATATACCATGTAAATACAGTTTAATACATTGGCTATCTTTAAAAATTGTTATATTGGAAGTCAAAACGGATTCTTCTGTTAATATTTTGGCTATTAAAATAATTTTACACTACATAGAGTGTATGTAAAAAATAAAATCCTCTTCGTTACAATTTCGTTCTCTAAGATTTTGATTGCCTTAAATAAAATAGAACAAATTGCAATAAATTATTTTCTCAGAAAAAAGAAGAATTAAATATTACCGTACTTTATTTGATTAAAATTTTAATTTTCTAATATCAATAATAATAAAATAAGAATGAGTTTTATATTTTACACTATTCTTGGGATACCTTTGTTAATTGAACAATTAGTAAAACTTTATTACATTATTTTCTAATCAAAAGATTACTGAAAATGGGTTGAGTAAAACACTTGTTTTGTTCCATGATTGTTAAAGTTTCCTGACACGTGTTTCGATCCGTTACGATCATTTTCAAAGTTAAACTTTTAACTTTGAAAATGATCGTAACGGATCGAAACACGTGTCAGGAAACTGTTAATAAAATCATGGAACAAAACAAGTGTTTTACTCAACCCATTTTGAATATATGGTTCCATCAAGAAAGTAGCAGAAGAAGTATTGAATATAAAAGATTACTGTTTTAGTACAATTTTTTAATTTATCTTTTTGAAATTGGTGGTCATTATAATGTAATCAAATGTAGTTAAAAATGAAAAACTAATAAAATAACTGTCTAAAAGTCGTGTATTAATATTGCTTCTAATTTTAAGACTACAATGTTATATACAAACTTCATAATCATTTAGGTACAGACTATTTCGTAATTCCAAACAATACAAATCATTTACATATAAAATCGTATACATCTGCACCTATTTAATTGAATTTGTTAAAGTAGGTTTAAAAAAGCTAAACAATGTATAATACTATCATTTTTTTTTATTAAAGCCTTTAGTTCATAGTCAGGATTATCGACTTCTTCAGTCTGTCAGAAATATCGAGTTTAATTTGGTTTTGTGTTGCATGTTATAATGTCATTTATCCTCTGTATTGCATATATTTTTCAAATAAATCTATCCGATTTTTCTAATAATTCTAATTTAAAAAAAAAACATCTACTTCAATTAGAATTACGTTATTAACCACGTGTCCAGATAGTATTCGATTAAATAAGGCTTCGCAGAATTCGCGTTTAACTATATTTATTTTTAGTTAATGGCAGAGGTTATGACTTATTTATAGCTACGCGATGTAAATATCGAGCAAACTTGTGCCCTTAATTATTATGGGGGATCGATTAAGACCGAAGTTTGCATCCTGAAAATGTGGGCCGTCTAGTACTGTCTAATGTGGACGTGCAGAAACCGCGGCCAAGTCCAGAATTGGCGCTTTCAGTCGAAAATTTAAAACAAAAGAAAACATTTTGGGGGGTGGGTAGGGTTTTGAAAGCAATCAGTGTCCGTTCTGTACACGTCGTGAGTGTTTATTTATTGTAAGTGCGGTGAGAAAGGGTGAGGGGCATTCCTAATCAGCATAATCAGCGTGCAGTCAGTGCATCGGGGCGGCGTCCTTTTCGGGTGAGTGATGTTTTTTTCTTTTTTTCTAAATTTTATTTCTGTGTACGTGTGTAAACGTGTTTGTGTTGGAGTGTACATACGAGTCGGTGTCCGTGGGATTGTCGCAGGGTTGCGAACCCGACCTCCTCAGACGCCAGATGGCGTGTCGGGCCGCCACCAAGCGGGCGAGACCGTAACGCGCCACTGTGAAAGAGCCGCCGCTGCCGGCTCGCCTATCCACTAAACACTAACACCAACACCGGAACACCCGGAACGCCGGAGTCGCCCGGACTCTTTCTCTCTCTTCGCCTTCGAAACTCCGGAGTCTACGGCTGCGCGCGCGCCCCGCACGCATCCCATTCAGACGACCCTCCGCTCCTTCATATTCTTCATTGTGTCCCGCCATTCTCCCCCTTTTTTTTCTATTCACCATTGTTTACACCCTCGTTTAACGAGTGCGATTGTCATGGTATAACATAGTTTATTAAGAAATGAAATGGCTTTAGATAAATCGTTAAAATCAATTAGTTGTTTAAATACTCAACATATCGCATATATAATACATGACTCTATCAATATTATGATGTTTTTAAAATTAATTATATAAATAAAGTAACAATTTATATACGAATATGTTGGCATAAACTGTAGATTATACTGATTAAATAGTTGAATGAAATACTGCGCACATCAAGCAGTTCTGTAGAATTTAATATTGGTTAAAGAATAATGATATCAAATAAAAACGTTTACTTTGTTAATATCATACTTTATTTTTAAATGACTAGAGTTTCGATAATTAACTGATCATTATCAAACTTAAAGTAAATTAATCTACGACAAAACACTTATTTATACAAAATGAAATAAGGAGGAAAATACTAGGTCTACCTGGTCATTAATTACTGGGATTTCCGGATTACTCTTCGCTTTATGAATTTCTAGGGACTCGAGTAAATCCATTTTAAATCCTTTTTCGGCAAAATGGATTATCTCGAGTACATCTTCATCAAAAGAATGTCGGTTTTCTATTAGGTGATTCGCGAATGTGGAATTTGTATGTTTTAATCTGAAGGATCTAAGATGTTCTTTTAATCTAATGTTGAAGTTACGACCAGTTTGACCTACGTAAATTCCTTTACAATTTTTACACGTTAGCTTGTAAATACCTGATCTGTAAAATTTATCTATCGGGGGTTTAGAATTAAAAATTGAATTACAAATTTTATTAGTTGGTTTAAATGCTACATTAATATTTTTTTATTTGAATTTAGATAATTTATTTGTAAGATCTAAAGAGTTTTTTATTGAAGAATACATTAAATATGGATTTTCATATGTAGGAGATGAGAACTCCCCTAAACCACAATGTATAATATGTGTAGACATATTATCAAATGGCTGCATGAAACCTTCCGTACTCTTATGACATTTACAAACCAAACATGATAATTATAAAAATAAGGACCCTAGCTTTTTTAAACGCTTGGAGAAAAGTAAGAATAAATACAATTTAAAGTCATACATACTAGCATCAAATAAAGATCTGGAAAACGCCGCTGAAGCTAGTTACCTTGCCAGTTACCGTATTGCCAAATGTGGAAAAAATCACACGATTGCCGAGAATTTGATTCTTCCCTGTATAAAAGATGTGGTTCGTTGTATGCTCGGGGAAGAACAAGGAAAGAAAATAAACAACATTCCTCTTTCGAACAACACAATATCTCGAAGAATTCAAGATATGTCTGATGATGTTGAGCAGACAATTATTAGCAGAATTAAAAATAGTAAATTTTTTGCTATTCAAGTTGACGAAAGTACAGATGTCATCAATTTGGCAATTTTGCTAGTCATTGCACGATACTTGATCAATGACAAACCGGAGGAAAATGTGTTACTTTATCATATGTTGACAGAACGCACAAGAGGTGAGGATATATTTAATGCTATTAATAGTAATTTCAAAGATAATGGTATTGATTGGTTTCAATGTTGTGGATTATGTACCGACGGTGCTAAATCTATGTCAGGCATTTACTCTGGCCTTCGAGGTCATGTCATAAGAGTAGCTCCTAATATCAATTGGAGCCACTGCTGCATCCATAGACAAAATTTAGTATCTAAAAACCTTCCTGGTGATTTAAAAGTTGTACTTGATGAAGCTGCAAAAGTGGTTAATTTCATAAAATCAAGACCTACAAACTCAAGATGTTTTAAAGTTCTGTGCCACGAGATGGAAAGTGTTCATTCTACGTTGCTCTTTCATACAGAAGTGAAGTGGCTATCTTATGGTAAAGTCCTTAGCCGACTGTTTGAACTTAGACACGAAGTTCAAATTTTTTTTGAAGATCATCCTTTTCAGTTGTCATCTAAATTGCATGACTACAATGGCTCCAGGCTCTTGCGTACTTATCAGATATTTTTCTACAAATAAATAAATTAAATTAACACTCCAAAATAACTCGATAACGATCTTCGGTGCTTCGGATAGAATTGAATCTATGATGAAAAAAATTGAATTTTGGAAATCTTGTATTGAAAAGGGCCAGCCTGAAGTATTTGAAAATTTGTATAATTTTTTATCGGAGAACAAACTACGACTCTCCCCAATAATACATCAACAAATTTTTGAACATTTGGAAGGTTTAAAATCAGCATTTCGGAAATATTTTCCCAAACCTGACAACATGAATAATTGGATTTTAAATCCATTTGAAAATGAATACTTTGAAGTAGCTAATTTGTCAATAAAAGAAAAGGAGGAATTAATTGAATTGTCAAGTGACAGCACTTTAAAATCCCAGTTTAAAATAAGAGGACTTCTTAACTTTTGGGGCAGCCATTAACAATGAATTTGGGCTCATTTCCGATAGAGCACTTAAGTTTTGTTGCCGTTTACCAGCACAGAGCTAGTAGAAAGAGCTTTCTCTTCGTACGTTTTCATAAAAAATAAATACCGCAATAAGTTGAATGCTGATTCAGATTTAAGGTTATACTTAGCATCTGTGGAACCCTATATTAAAAAAATATGTGCCACAAAGCAAGGACAAGGATCACATTAATACAGAGGAATGTGAAAATAAAGACCAATTATCAATTATTAATAAAATTATTTCTGTGATTTTAGTTGTTTAACTTTGTTGTATTTGCGTATTTTTATAAGATGTAAACATAAATATACTCTGTTTGTCTGTAATAAAAATAATAAGCCTTTTAATTTCAATGTACACCTATAATACAAAATATCCAAATTTAGGCAATTTTTATATGGTCGTGAGGGGTGGGTGGGGTACAAGCTAGATAACTGACTTGAAAGAAGGTACAGTAACTAAAAAAGGTTGGGAACCGCTGATATAAGTGACTACAGGTCTAATTCGTCCGCCGGGTTTGTAAATTTTAATATAACCGTATAATCTAGGGCAAATAGGTATAATATTAAATTTTTCTTGTTGTGAAAGGATTGTATGTGTATTCGCAATTTCTATTTTTAACTCGTTTTGTAACTGGATTGTTGGGTTCTTATTTAGTTCCGAAATGTCTGAAGGGTTGATAAAATTTTATGTTGTTTATATAGGCCTCTGTTTTTAATATGACTATTGAGTTACCTTTATCAGCTTTGGTTATTGTTAGGTGATTTGAATTGACTTTGCTCTTAATGCTTTTAATTGTGGATGAATTTGAAGTGTTTTCAAGTCTTGCATTTTTAATGATTTTACTTATTTTGTTTTTACTTAACTCACAGTCATTAATATTCTTTAGTGCTAACTCAGTTTCTTCAATTAAAGTTTCTTTAAATTTATTGCAATTAATCTGTGGTGAAAATTTGGGGTCTAATTTTAGTAAAGCTAATTCTTTATCTATAAATTGGACAGCTGTTTGATTAATAACTCTTGGGTAAAAGGAAATGTTAGTTGTTGAATGGGTAGATCTTACGTTATCTGCTCGAGATGATACAAGTTTTTCCAATTTTCGTTGTTGAACTTGGGATTTTTTGAAGATTATGCGGCTGACACTGCTCCTAACCTGATCATCTAGTAGGTCGAATCGACTGGGTGTAGATGAAACGCCAACTCGGTATGAAGGATTTTGATGTATGTGAGGAGGATGTCTCTTGTTCGGAACCAAAATTTTGCTTCAGCTTTTATCCACTGCTTTTCTGCAAATTCTTTGGTTTTTCTGGCCGCTAACGTGTTGGTGTTGATTCTAACTTGAACATAACTCGGGATAACGTTTAAACGTAAACATTGTTGGTGTTATCACGAAGTTAACTCCTCAACCATTAATCAATTAATAATGAAATCTATTAATTTTGATAATTATTCTATATTACTACACTATCTAACATTCTTATTATTTTTTATTTATAATAGATTCCAAAAGTGTTATTTTATCAAAGATATTGAGTCGTTTTAAATTTAATACATATGAACTGTAAATTTCAATAATTTCTGATTTCGTTAAAAAGCAGTTTTTTCTGCTTATCTTTATATATCACAGCAGTGATCTGTTCTTTGACTTTTTTGGTTTGTTGTCATGAATTAGGAATTAGTTGGGTCTTCGGCATACATAAAGGTCTAGTTACTGGTGATGTGCTTCTACTCGAAATCGGACCTAAAATTGAACTGCATGTGTGGAAGTTATTCAAGAAATCTCAACTTGGAAAAGTCGATTTTAAAATGGTGTTGTATTTGGAAGCTTTCAATTTGCCTAATTTTGTCCATCAGGCAAAAACCTGCTCAAAATGCTATTGTTTCAAGTGTTTTTATAATATTCTAAATATCAAGCAGTTTAACACCTGTCGTTATTCTTAGGGTAACATTTTATAAGATGAACTCCGCCCTTCAACTTGCTGTCAACATTTGTTTGCATGTTTTCAATATTGTATATCTATTTTGTAATAACAAATGTAATTGAATGTCAGAATTTGGACTTGTTCTACAAGACAATTTATGAATTGCTCAATCGTTCAGTTCTCAAAGTCAAAACGAAAGTTTGTTAATCCGAGATTCCAATATGGTTTTCTTCGAAAATGAAATCTCTCATGAGGACGACTATCGACGAGAACAGGTTATATAGGTTATAGGTTAAGTAGGGTCTTAGTGAGGTGTGTTAGCCTCTCGTGAACTGCCCCTAACAAATCTATTATTCTACCCTTAATAAATCACTTCCCACGCAGTCCCACATCCACCATGAACCTGGTAACTATCTTGGGGGTGATACTGTTCACTTCTTCGGGGGATAATCGGTCCCTGTCGAAGTGTGAAAGACGCTTGTGAGCAAGAGTGACACAAGTGCATAGTATGTGCTCGGTAGTTTCATCTGCCGAATCACATAATCTGCAGTTTCCACTTTTCTCTTTTCCCATTTTCCACAAATGGTATCAACAATATTTATCTGATATTAAATAATCCATAATTCACAATCCCAATTCGCTTTGGAAATATTTTCAAGTAAAGCAGAGTGTTACGCGCATTCCTGGTAGACTGTATATAGAGTACTCTTTTTGATATAAACTATGCCACAGATGATGAGGTATTCAGTATAATGTCTACTATGCCAAACAAACGGTGGATTGCGATTGCCATTAATAAAAATATTATCAAGAAGTGGACCTATATGAGAACCTTGGCTGCCGATAAAAAACGTATAGGCTATTCGATCAAAAAGTGAACATTGTATGCCCAATTTATACAATTATATTTTTAAATGCCTTGGAAACGTCGGAATAGACGAAATCAAACTGTTTTATTTTTCTTCAAGGCATTTACTGTAAAGTCGCCATATACTAATAAGTTGGTTGCTGTCGATAAACCACGTCTAAATCCATGCTGCTGCTCGATCAACAATGCATTAACTTGTGACGAAATATATAAAGTGACACTTTTTAATTTTTTTTTCTTATGAATTGGCGTACTAAGAGCATTTTTCCAATTAGATGGAAATTCTCCACATTTTAAACAATTGTTAAAAATAAACCAAAGAGAATGACATAAAGGAACTCAGCATTTTTTCAAATCAAAGATGTGCCAACAGCAGGAATATAATTGAGGTTCAGGTGAACGTGACCTGACTCGCAAACAGTTTGGTGCGTGAATGTTTATAGATAGAACCAAAATTAGGAGCAAATATCAACGATTACGCTTGCGCTATTTATAGTTGAGCCCTTATGATTAAAATAATTGTTGAGACCACTAGATGTTTGTTTCGACCTGATATGTTTCCAGAATACGTTAGAATCGTCAGACATGGCACTTTCAAGAGATTTTAAATACTCTTCATGTCACGTACTAGTTAAAATTTTGCAATCCCCCCGTATTTATTTATTTATTTATATTTTTGTACTCCTTTTTAACAAAATATGACAAGATTTATATTACAAAACATGAAAATATACTTAAAATTTTTGTCAAAAGGAGGACGGGCGGAGTTCTCTTCATCGACGGATCTTCCACTCAAACCCAAGATAATATACCAACTATACTTCTTCAGAATATCATCTGTAGTATCGTATTATAATTATAATGCTTGAATAAAGCATATTTTAGTCTTATTAGACTTATTTTAATGACATTCGTGTCACTGTCAAAAAATATTTCTTTTTGAAAAACACAATTTTTTAATCATTACTGAAGATTTAGGGAAAAAAAATATCAATCGCCTCATAGAGAATATTGTAAAAGATACGAACTTGATCATTAACATTTAAATCCTTTAGAACGTTATCCCAATTAAAAAATTTGCAAAATCTGCTCTATGGAATTGAAACCTTAGATTGAAGTCACAAAGAGTTTCTGTAGTATACCCAACTATAAAGCTGGATGATGCACATAACATTGTACAAAGGAGTTTTCAGCGAAGGAGACAGAAAACTTATTAGCAAAGGTAGTTTGTAAAAATATAGAATAAATTTATGAAGTTGTACGTATCATTAACAGAAATAGCGTAATTATTAGTTGTATCAGTAAAAAAGTCATAATAAACTACTAACCAATTAATATTTGGAAGATTGAAATCACTCAGAATATAGAGCTGGTAATCGGGCAATATATCACCAAGGTTCTTAACAAATAAAAAATATTGTTGATATTTTGAAAGTTGAGAGTTAAGAGGAAGGAGGACTCGTCTTTTATCCACACTAACGGAAACAAAGAGCTCATCATGATGATACGATTTACTTCCAACTACATGCGATTTAACGTGACGAACAACTGCTATAAGTACTTCCCCACCACAATTTTCCCGAAATTCGTATAATTACGGCAACGATAAACATAGAGTTGAGGAATTGAAGTTCGGCATTAAAAATATCCTCACTTAATTAAGACTCAAAAAGAACTATTATCTCATAGCTAAATAAGGAAACATATTTTATTAAAGTAGATTTTTACAAATCCCATAAAGAGTTTGATAAAATATTCTTAGTTCATTACTGAGTCTTGGTTTGGAAGAACTACATTCATTGCTAAAGACACAGAGGTCTTGTCTAAAAAAAATTGTCTTGTCTAAAAAAAATTGTCAATTAATATTTAATGTGTTAAGATTCCGATTACACTTAGATTTACGTTGGCGCTTAATGCAAAGACGAATAGTGAGACTTTTAGTTCAAATCTCCGCAAGGAGAAATTTACTAGTTTCGTATTCAGCCATGCCAACATTGAGTTAGATGTGGACTACAGATAAAATTATTTATGCCGATGTTACCCTTGATAAATGAAGATAATTGATCGATAGTTGTTGAGGAACTACAGTTGAGCACAGTTGTTGTTCCACTCAAAATTGACTCTAAACCAACGGATTTGGGATGTTTAGCTGGTACTTTGGATGTAGGTTTTTTAGTTGATGACGATTTGCGTACGACCAGTTCATCGGTAACAGTTTTCTTGGCACGCTTCCGGAACAGTATTTACAGATGTACGCGCAGTTTTAGAGGCCAATTTATCTGAGACGCCATCTATAGATGTGTTCACAGCTCTAGTACGAAAACATTATTAGTATGTTAACAGCAGAAGAACGAAGATATTCGTGTGGCTTTTCACTCTGAGTGTGGAGCGATATTTCCTATTTTAAATCTCGGAAAATTGGCATAATTAATTGAATAAGACATTTCTTTTGTGTCGATTTAAACAGTGTCATCTCCTTTTTCGGGATAAAATCTCATTTTTTAACACAACTAATTCAAGGCAGGATGCCGAAGCCGAAGGTCGGTGATTGATTGTGCGCACGGTCCATCATTCTATTAAACAAATTTGGAATTTTTTTGTGACTAGGTTTTCTATAGACCTACTATAAACCGGTTCAGAATAATCAAAATTAAGAAAATTCAACGTCAAAATGGCCAATTTGCTTTGGTAGGTAGGGTATCGATTTTATAGAATTTTAGGCTTTATTTTTATGTTTCACGCAATGGTTGCTTTGGATGACCAATAATAGGAAGTAAACTTCACAAACCCATTGAACGTTGAAAGGACGCTGAAAGAAAATGGCTATTTTATAGAGCTAGAGCGATTAAAAATATTTTTCTTTTCTGATTTTACATGTATTTTTTGAAAAAGTTGCTGTAAGTCGATTTTCTTTTACTTACAAGAAAAGAAAATCATCCTGGGTATGTTTTTGAAGCGTCATTGATGTAGAAAATGATTTTGCAATTCCAAGAATCCAACTGCTATTTCTGTCAGGTACAAGTAAAACCTGGCAGGAAATTTATGACTGAAGCCGAAATGATGTATCCTGATTTACCATCTTTGTCGGCCCCTGTGCCCCACTTAGATGATTTCTTTTGCTAATACGACAGTTTTCCGATTTGTCAACAAGAAAGCCATCAAGTAGCCAGATAATCTTCAGCTCACCAGATATTTATAACCGTACATTCCAAACCATTCCAAAGGATATAAACGATTTGGTTCTATATCTTAATCCATCGAAGATAAAGGCTGAAATTTTGGTATAAAGACTACAGCAGTTGAAATTAGTTGACAAGGAAACCTAACGTTCATGGACTTCTTTACCGAAGAAAAAGATTTATATTTTTGTAATGATATCAACGGGTTATTTGATGAGTTGAAAATTGAGTACAACTCAAACCAATTGCGTTTATTTATAGATGGTTTTTCTCAAAGCTTGAAAGCGGTTCTTCTTCAAAATGGAAACCGATATCCCTTAATCCCCATAGCATATTCTTCTGATCTCACGGAAAACTGCGAGAGCAACGAAAACGTACTTTAAAACTTCGAAACCAAGAAAACAACTGGGAAGTTATTGGGGATTTTAAGATGATATCATTTTTCATGGACCTGCAAGAAAGCTATACGAAGAACCCTTGTTACCCTTGTTTGTGAGACAGCCGAGCCGACAATCAGCATTACCAGGTTGAAGTTTGGCCTCCAAGATTAGAGTTCGTTGTCCGTGCACAAAATGTTAAGTGGGAGTTATTGGTCGACCGGAGCAAAATTTTGTTGCGTCCATTGTTAACTACATTTAAAACTGGGGCTTATAAAGCAATTTGTTAAGGGGCTTGACCAGCAATCGCATGCATTTAAGTTTCTTCGCGAGAAGTTTTCTAAGCTGTCATAAGCTGAAATAAACGCAGGTGATTTTGTAGGACCACAGATTAAGCAGATGATGAAGTCTGACGAGTGATTGTTTTAAAGATGACATGGATGATTACTCTGAAGCATAAGGATAACGGTTCCATCAGGACATTGTGGTAATTGAGAGCAGGTATAAGGGAAAACAGACAAAAAGTATGATTATATATATTTAAGTTTTCTAACTTATTAACGTCAGTTGACAAGACAAAAAATGTCATATTTTGAAAGCTAAAAGAGAAATATAATTGTATCATCTGCATAGAAATGTAACTACGAAGCTACTATTGTTAATAAGGACATTTTAAATTGAATGTTATTTTATTGTTTTACATCAATAACGAAAACACACCTACAATCATTTATTTTTTTGCGAGAAAAAGAGAATCGAATAAAACCAATTTTAATCCAAAAATTCAGGAAAAATCATAAAATTTTAATAAAGCCATTTTCTTTCAGCATCGGTTGTGTCTTTTATAGACGTACAAATGGTTTATGATGAAGTTTAATCTCTATTATTGGTCCAAAGCAACCACATCGTAAAACATAAAAATAAAGCCTAAAATTCCATAAAATCGATCTCCAACTGGTAAAAGGAAATCGATATCACTTTGACGTTGAATTTCCTTCATTTTCGATAATTCTGAACTAGTTTATATCAAAGAGAACTGAGTCACAAAAATCTTATTGTAGAGTGTAATGCACGGACACGCGGCCGTTTTTAGAATGATATTTCCCGATGGTTTAATGTAGCTCGGACATTGAGCAATTTTGTCCTTGTCACTCGTTAGGTTATTATTTTTTTTGCAGTATGCGATACAACTGAGGTAGAATTACAACAACAGACAAAGAAATAATTAAGGTAATAGACCATTCATACACGCTTTACAACACTCAGTCTTTCGTGTTGACTTGTGAGTTAGACAAACTGGGTTAGAAGACCATTGAATGAATGGGAAGCGGCCACTAAGAATGGCTGGTCAGAAAATTTGAGGTTAAAAACAATAAACACTCCTTCAAGAGTCAAGGATGGTAATTGGCTTATTTGGAACTTACATAATACACCAAATGAACAATTACCATAGATTTATATAGTCTAAAAAGTTATCACCTCATATTTTTTTACCAACATTTATGCCTGGTGGGTCAACAATATTAAATCGAGCGTCTAATATATATCTCAAATCGTGCATAATAGGGGCCATATAGACGTAATTCATACAGATTTTAGCCGTAAATTTGATATTTTAGAACATATCATACTGGTTTCCAAAATTAGAAAATTTGGTGCACCACCAAACCTTATTGAGTTAAAACTCAATTGTAATTCGAAAATTACTATGTAATGGTTGACACCGATTACTAATAGTAAAACCCGTGTGATAACGACAAAGTGAATTTCATTTATCGCCCTTATTGGGTTTATTTAATAAAATCGTACTTACTCCACTAAATTCCATTGTTTCTCAGGTATCTAACCTTGACCAAATGAAATGCCAGGTCTATATGCGGACGGCATTAAGATCCATTCAAATAATATCATCATTATGTTGTTGATGAACATAAACTAAAGTTGAACTTTGGTAAATACTTCTCTCTCAGCTTCAATCGCAATATATACAAAGTTGAATTATTTAATGAGAACCACAAAACTTTCTAAGTACACTGAAGTAAAAGATCTTGGTATAATCATTAAGCCTGATTTGAACCTTTCCACTCATATTAAAAACCTTTGCAGAGAGTCTTGCAAATTCTTGGGATTTATATTTCGTATTTCTTCGTCGTCAAACTTAAATTTTAATTAGCAATGTTTCTCAGAAAGATGTATGGACCACAAATTACTACTGATGCATCCCAATATGGAATAGCTGTATGAACGAATGGAGATTCAAAACGCATATTTTTTGGAAGCTGCCTTATTATAAAATTAACGCATCGTAGCTTCTGTCCAGAGTTAGCTTTAACATTCCAAGAGCACCTACCAGATATTCCAGTACTTTTTATAACCCACACCAATATGAAGAGACGTTTCCCAATTCACGATATCTGTAGAAATGCAGTCCAATTGTATAATGACATAAGATATTACCATAAAGGTGCCATCTATTGTCTAAACGGTGCATTAAATCCCTATGAGTGGATAACCACCGACTATTTCCTTTCTTAAACTGCCTACGCATATGAGGTCCAAAATAGATCGAAATTGGTCAGTAGCTGTTGTTGACAAGAAACATAAAAATATTTTGCGTTTGCATTGCATCAGTAGAAATTATGGCATTCATTAAATAATTGTAGCTCTAAATAAATATGCTTTACGAATTATTAAATAAAGCCGTAATATATTTCACATTATATTGAGTACATCTGCCTGTATGAGAATTAATTTAACATTTCAGAGGTGCACTATCCGTAATATTTACTTACCACTAGTAAATACCCCAACATAAATAAATACTAATTTACGTCCCTGCACAGATAGAATATTAAGTACATTAAATTATAATGGCTTTCAACAAAACATCAACTAGTCAAAGACAACACAGGCTAATGGGAATCTAATTATAAACAAATTAGATACGTAGTATGGATAATGTAGGTTCATATTGAAAAATAGTTTGAATAAAACTGTATTCGATTCTTTCGATTATTTTATGGAAAATAAAACTTAAGAGATAATAATAATGAATTCCGATTTATTTTATTAATTGATGATCTTAATTATTTCTAATTGTACCATTATTTACTACATTAGCATTCTTTTCAACTCTAACAATAAATTTCAGTTGCAATAAACAGATATAGGAATTTATTGACAATTAGGTTTCAAATATTTGACCTTTGTTCATATAAAAACTCAAACATACTGTAATAGCGTTTGTGCGGTAAAGCAATTTGTGGTATAGGGTGTGATTGCGGTGGTTATATTAATTTATTACTGAGTTTGTGGTGCGCTGCGGTTTTAGATATTCCGGAGCAGCCGGATTACCATTTTTAGATGATTCTTTTTTGCGTACCACTTTAAGGGTGGCGAATAGACCTCCGATTACATATGAGGTAATCACGCACACGTAAATACAGTTTAGACTGATTTATTTAAATTTATATCTACTAAAAATTAAGACTTAAAAATAAATACTAAACTAAAATTCTACAACTAATGATATTCTTTCACTCTGATGATTTAAATATTACATATTATATTACATGTAATATAATCATACATTTTATTTAAATTTGATATATTAATTCAGATTTAACGGTAACTTTTTAACAATTTCATGAAATAAAAAGTGGTGGAGAAAAATATTTTTTAATACGAGGTATAGTAGGAAAGTCGTAATCGTTTGCACCGTGCTGAGCGTTAGGTATTATATTTTATTATGTTTCACTCGAAGTGTGAACAAAGTCATACCTTTTTTTTTACTGAAAAATCCTTTTCAACGGAAATAACGTCAATCAAATAATCCGATCGGACATTTCATTTCAATTCTTTCAATTATCCCATTGCGCCGAGTTATCGACGACTGACAATTTGAAACTTGTCTGCAAAACGCAGCGATGTCGATTATTAATCATTCCCATTTGAGTAATGCCGAATATTTACCAGCCAACACCTTATTAATTGAAGTGGAATAATCTAACTTTGCATAATGTATAAGCAAGTTGCATCACGAGCAGGCAAACAACTAGGACACCCAGATACCAATTCCTCGTCGCATCCGATGAAAGCAAATATCGACAAAAACAAGTCCATATAAGCCGAGATTAGCTAGCGCCGACGTCGGATTTATGCACCCCGGACGAAAACAGCTTTAAATTATGTTCTCAGTTATGTTTGTATGGAATACTTGATTTAGATGCGAAAAACTTTAAATCCGGTATAAACAATTTTTTCGTTTTTGTTTCGTGCTTCAGTACAATAACTTATATTTAATGCGATCCGACAGATGGACATTTATTTAAAAATTTAAAGAAACGGCACAATCTAGAATAAAATCGCGCTATAAAGTTATCTGCACAGACACTGCTATAAAAGTAAACACGTCCCTTTATTTTTATAGCCCCTTCATTACTTGATCTCGCCAGCTCGCCTGGAAAATCCGACATTGTATCCAACAGTAATTTATGAGGCGATGTTCACATTTATTTATAGTAGGAATTCTAAAGTTCAATGCCCGAAAAATTAAATAAAGAAATTACATTTTTAATCATTCTATCCTGTCAACAATATCCACGCACCGGTATCGATCTATTTTCACCAACCTAGCGCAATTGGAGATAGATAGAGTTTTTTTTTAAATTAATTTATTTATTTTATTGATGACAAGAAAGGAAATCCATAGTGTCAAACTTTTACCGATTAGAAACATAGAATAGAGTTTTACTTTGGAGTATTTAAATCTCAAGGTAAACCGTCAATCAATATATTAGCATACAGGTGACATCTATTGTTTAAGTTGGTGGTTATCCACTCAAACAAGGTTTCTAGTGCAACGATTAGTCAATAGATGGCAGCCTTATGGTAATATATTGATTGAGATTTAAATACTCCAAAGTAAAACTTAAATAAGTTTTTATAGAATTGCACAACCATTTTCAATACACATATTTTTGGTGTAAATATTACATTTCAAAATAATCTAATAATATTAATACATACTTAACACAACGTATATTTTCTTGACTGTAAATAATAGTCAACATTTTATATTAGACATATAATGCTGCTAAAGTTACATTCGAGCTCAAATATTACCCAACATTATATATTCTAATATAACTTACAAGATAATCTCGTGTCATGTTAGATAATAAACTGTCTCATTTTTCTGCTGCAACGGTTCCGCTAATAGGGACTAAAAAGTGTTTTGTAGGGTTCGGGCGAAATCTCCCCCGGGGGTGGCGAAAGTTGGTCATATTTCAAGTCTGAACTATTATCCTCGCGGGGTACTCATGAATTCTCCATGAAAATTCCTATACAAAATTTAATCTAGCGGGAAATGCAACAAACCGTCCCGCAAATATTATTGCTGAACACAACCGAGCGTGAATGCGAATTTGACGTTTGCATATTTGGTTTAATACGCGAGAACTCTTACATAAAAAGAAACTCACTCAATAGTTTAAAATGTTTAAACCAGTTATAGAGAAATTTCGGGTATTTTGGTGGATTTATAATTGATATAATTTTTGATTGTTTTAAATTAAATCATTTGTTTAATGTAGAGTGTCCAGAACTTTTATTCTAAAATTAATACTTCCCCTGTTTTGATGAAATATATAATTTACAAAACCACCCTTATGAAATTTTATTCATTAGGAAAATCTTAGATTACTTTCTCAAAATTCAATTTATGAAAATTTTCTCTTAATGAACGTTGTTTAGTTTTTATGAAGTATACATTTTATTTAAATCATTTTGTAATTAATTCTTGATTGTTAAGAAAAGATCCGAAAAAGCAATCAACAGAACCGAAAACGACGTTAAAAATTCTTGCATAGAAGTCGTTCAGCTATTCAATTGTTTATCATTGATTAAGTAGATTTGAAATAATAACATAACTTAAAATACGCTTTTGTTAAATTTTTATTAATTAATGCATGAAAGTAACTAAAACTATTAATGAACCAGAATCATCGCCCTGTTAGCGTGATAATTTAAAATTCTAAAGAGGAAGTCCGTCTTTAGCAGTTGAAGTGAGAAAGTTTCCAGCGGCGATTGATTTTCTAAATGTGCCACGTCGTGGACTCGCCCGAAACTTCAATCCCATTGTTGTGTAAAAATGAAAGCAACTATTGAGTTCTTACAGTAAATTGATATTTAAATTCATTTCTGCTCCCATTTTCTGGAAGAGTTATAACATGCGTATACGCAGCAAGTACTTTTATGTCTTATAGTAATAAGTAAATACAACATCTAAAACTGTATAGCTTTATAACTAAAAAAATCAGTTCGCTAAAAATTAAACATTAATATCATGATGATGGTTGCAAAAGTTACTACGTAATCCACAATATAGGCACTGAATAAAAATAAATTCAATGCCTATAAACATTAATAAGTCGAACTCAGCAATGAAAATCGATTAATCAATTAAGGCATGATATTTGGATTTGCTTCTAATATCCATCAAAACTAACTTATCTAAAGATTTTAAGTGTAGATTAGTTTAGTTTATTTATTTTACAAGACTTACTAAAAAATGATACAAAATAAAATACACTCACAATAACTTCAAAATTTAAATCGCAAGACTTGAAGGCGAAGTTCACAGTGCAGTGTGAGGGTCTATAGCTTAAAATTTTGTTTTACATTTTGATGCCCTTGTACCATTGTCTTGTTTACAGTGACATGAAAAATTGATATAGGCCAAGAAATTAAATTGAGTCGTGAAGATTTCTATGCGATTATTTTTTAGCTGTTTTGACGTGAATTGTGATCCCGAAAGCAAGCAGCAGTCGACTGTAAGAGTGAAGCTAGATCCATCAAAATTTGCAAAAGTTCTGGATATATAAAAACTGTGAAATTTTAAACCAAGTGTTTTATTTACTTTATATATAAAAACTCTCACATTGGTGCAATTTAGGACTATCAATTCTGAATGATATATAATTATTTGTTTGTCAGAGGTATTCGGAAAGATAATGAAAGCCAACCGCCGAAGACGCATATTCTCACACATTGGCTCACACAAAAAAACTTTCTGAGAACTAGATGAGTCGAATTGATTTCTCATCCACCGTACAGCACCTAATGACCTCTTCTCATTCCCGCAAATCAAAAGTGCATTACGTAGTCAATATTTTTCGGCACCTAAACAAGCCATTGAACCGTTAAAAATGTATGTTACAGAGATACCTCAATCGAATTTGAAAAGGTACTTCAAAAATTGTTTTTAAGCGCATGAAAAAGTTTGATAATCTTCATTAAAAAATATTTTAAAAAAGAATAAACTTTTGTACAATGAATTATTTGCTGTTCCCAAAATATGAAAAACAACCCTAGTATCCGTAAGTGTAACGATCTTTTTGAAGAACCACCAAATCAGTCACAATGACCCAGGTAAAAAATAAAATTGATATCGTTTGCTGAATTATTTCCCATGCCTCAAGGACGTCATGAATTTCAGTTCTTGCTATGAAGAAATGAATACACCAAAAGCCTTTTTTGATTTAAAGCCTTATTGTAAAGAAATATAAATATTCAAAAGATAGTAGATTAAATATTAATCGATCATCAATTGCATAACATACAATAGAAAGGTGTAAAAAATGTATTAAAAAACTGTCCATAATACATGTTTTTATGGACTTTCTTTAATTGTATGTTTCGAAATTGATGATCTATTAATGTCAAATGTTTTAACTTCTGCACGACTTGAACCGATGTAAACCCGTAACATTGCCCTGCTGAGAATTATTTTTTAGTTTCTTATAGCATAGGAGACATATTGGAGTTCAACCTCTTCCCATATCCACCTAATTTACAAGGAAACACTTAGAACACAAACTAAGAAAAAATTGAATTCCCCTTTGGAAACACTATCGGTGTGAGCGGGTTGAATTAAAAACTCAATTTCGACCTGAAATTGACAGAAGAGCTGAAAGTAATTTTCCGTACCTAATGTTAGTATTTTAATAAAAAGATATTTTTGTTAAAAGGGAACATTCTTCATCTGGAAATTGTTATCTTAAGTGATGGAAATAAACAAACTGGTTGAGCTTAATGAATAATGTTAATCATCAAATAGCTTTGTGTATCTTCAAGTGTTTACGGGCAGCCAGAAGAACTTTGAAATCCCAGGACATCACTGCTATTAAAAAGTTATATCTAAGATGAACCATGTTTTAAGATTTTATTTTTAGTTGCAATGTCTTTGGATTAGTTACAACCATTTTTAAACTTTTTTAGAATGGTCTTAAGCTGTTGGGATACTTGACGGACATGTGCGACCAGTTGCACAGTGAGTAGATCTCGATGAGTTTCTCATCAACTTCCTTCGATGACGTATCTTCATTTAACTTAGCCAAGCATTTCAACAGCTTCTCGTAGTGTGGTACGCTATAGTGTTGAAGTACAGCGCATGATGTGAAGGATATAGTATCATTAGGGTTAGTAAACTGAAGAAGACTCTTCCAAACGGTGACGATGTTTTCCATACTAATGCCCTCATCATTCATTAGGAACAAACGGCAGAGGCTTATGCTCTTTCGGCACAAGCAATCGATGAGGACTGTTTTCAAGCGTTCCATTGTCCATATGTTAGTAATTTCAAATTTCTAAAAATATCTGGGGCTTCTTCGTCTCCATCTTATAATGCTTGCCGCGGCATCTTCTGCTACTAGCTGCATTTTGGGAAATAGGTTGACTAATCTGAACCGCATCAGCTCTATGATCGACCTTCACTGCCTGGTACATCAATAGGTGTTCTTGGTTAACCTCCTTGCAAAAATCCATAATCCTCTTGATGTCATCTTTCTTCTGAGCCGCAATGTCATCTTTATTCAGCAGGGGAAGCTGACTTTTTGAATCCGTTCATCATCCACCAATTCTGTAGTACTTATTTAAGTTCAATACGATTCGAATATAAATAATGCCCCAGGCGAAGTATCGCTTAAGAAGCTTTAGTTAATAAATAGTACTTTCTTCTAAAAGAGATCGAAGAATATGAAGATATTTCCTATGGTTGAAGTGACGAGAAAGAAAACTAATGAAAGAACGGACTTAAAGCTGAATTACAGAAATTGCCTATGCTATCAATTACATAATAAGATGCCGCACGACAAGGAAGACGTGAACATTACAGTGCTACAATCATAGTGTAAATACTGCAAACAAGAGTAAAATACTCAAAAGCAACCGTATCCATTGATTATGAGCGAATCAAGGACATGCGTCTACAAAATAATGAACTATCTTTCAATAGTATCATTACGGTAACAGAAAAGGCAGAACATCATATTACAGAAATAAGGTATTTGAAACAAATAGTGTAAGAGAACGACAACATAATCAACTTTATAGCAAATAATACCAATTTCTTCAAAGAACAAACCTGAGCAAAATAATATTACAGGAAGCTTAAACGTCAAAACTACACCGACATTGGTATCGAGACAACGTGTAGAAATACGAGCAGCAGATAAAGCGGAAGAACGAAACTTGTTGCCTATAATCTAAGGTGGAGAAACAATTGTAATAAATTCTAAGCCGAGGCATAATAAACAAACAAAATAAATAATCAAGGAGCGACCAAAAGCACACTATATATCTCGAAATTTAAACACATCAGAAGAATTATTGAAACATTATATCACCGACAAGGCAGGTACTCAAGAAATCATAGTAGATAAAATTAAACTAAATGGCAGATTTGGTACTATTAAAATTATAATCCCAACCGAGAGCTATGATTCAATGAGAGAAAATTTCTGCCTCATAGAAGTTAAGATCCAGCCTTTTCGAAAATGGAAATCAGTTTAAGATGCAAGGATATAATAAATTTACTCACAACCGAAGGAAAGCAAGCCAAAACTAAAACTTCACAACAAAATATGCAATTATATTTGCAAATGAATCAAAGAGATGTACTAAAATAATTAATGCGAGAAGTATTAGAAATTCAAAACTAAACGTTGATGTATTTTTTAACAGAGTAACAACGACCAGAATTAGTTAACATCTGTGAACATTGGTTAAGCGAACAGCAAATACGATTAATTTCACTTGACAATTATAATTTAACCAATTATTATTGTATAACACCCAGGGGGGGGGGGGGGGCTGGCGAAGGTGTCCTAATATTTGCGGGAGAAGATATAGAGGCTTCCCCGATAGATCTTCAAATAGAAACTGAGAAAGGTTTGTGTGAATTCGCCTCTTTTAATTTAGGAGGTAAAAAGTCCATTTTAATTTCTTTTTACCACCAATTCAATTGCTTAATAAAATAATAGAAAAAGTATGTAACAAATACAGTTATGTGTTTATGGGGGGAGGAGTTGACTGTAATATAGGTTTCTTTACTGAATCCAGGGTAAAACAAAATATTCTTGGTATTGTGTAGTCGTATGGGACGCTTAAAGTAATATTTTGCTGTTTTTGAAACATTTGGAACGCAATACTAATATAAGAGCAATCTTTTCGACACGTTATTTTCTTTTTAAATTTTGGCGTTTTAACAACTATAATTTTTTGTTTTATAAAATTATAGTACTATGGATTTTCCTTCTATAAATCTACTGCTAAAGTTGGGCCAATTTTGTAGCGTCCCAAAAATTCAATTAACTGTACATGAAGACTATAATCTCTACATCATGTTTGTCTTCTTATGTAAATTCACCAAAATTTTGTATACTATCTATTAAAAATATTGATGAATTATAGAGTATAAAAGAATTATTGGAACAAATTAAGCAGATAAGACAAACAATTAGAATTTAAAATAAAGAAAGATGTGAAATGGGGAAAGTGCGAGTAAGAGGAATTGAACAGGTAGCTAAACGAACAGACACCTAAAATAAATTATTGTTCTAAATGTACTCCGACGAATGATATGAACATCGTCGATTACTTCTACGATAATACCTGTAAGGTATTTTTATAGTACATCGGAGACAATAACATCTTCAATATTTTTCCATCGTTTTTCAAGAAGTGCTTCATATATCCAGTATTACGGATGAACCCCTTAATATTCAGCAGCATTGACCTAATTATATTGGCGTGCACGGACATTTCAAACTCCTTTCTTATCATCTCGGAAATTACCACACCAGAAGGTTGGATTTCTAAGTGAATAGTTTTAAATATACACACATTTTGGCGAATCAGTTACACATACTTTAGTTTCGAAATAAAAAATGGTGATGTGGCCATCATAGTACTTTCCCTATATTTTACTCGAAAACTATGCGGTTTATGCAAAAAGGTTATTCTTAATAATTTATTCAATTTTGAATTCTCTACAATTATTTGTTATATAACTTTCATGTTGCTTTAATCGTTTATTAGCAATTGGCAAAAAATGTCAAAAATTTCAATTTTTATTTTTTTTCTCGAAATTTAAGAATTTTATGAAAAATATATTTTAACAAAATTTGTTCAGTTTCTCATTCTCTTTAACTTTTGTTTGAAAAGTTTTGTAATATTTTTCATATTTAAAAAAATATCGGAAAAAAACAAAAAACGCTTCGAGTAAACACCCACTTCCGGTTTATGAATGTTTACCAAAAGCTTTTCAGTTCCAGTTTTTAACGATAAAACCTTACGTTTAAAGTTTCATCACAATCGGATCAGTCGTTTTTGAGATACAGCACCCACGGACAGACAGACAGACAGACAGACAGACAGACAGACAGACAGACACACACACAGACACAAAAAAAAAATTTCCAGAAATTAGTTTAATGGACTCAGGGGACCTCAAAACGGATATTACCGCAAAAAAAATTTTTCAAAAAAAAATCACGATCACAATACTTCCCCTATATACTTCGTATATAGGGAAAGTAAAAAGGTTCACGTCGCAAAAGGATTCTTCGCTTTACTTATTGACTCACCTTAGTCAAAGGAATCTTGGGTTGACTTTTCCTTGAGAGAAGTATTTAAATGGGTAATTGTGAATGAATTATTTTATATAAATCCTAAAAAAATATAGAAAATATCAATTTGTTTCTTTAATAATCTCGATTCAACTAAACATGTTTCTATGTTTCTTGAAAGGAGGTTTGGATAGAGGCCACCCATCAACTCTATGTATATATTTTTTCTATTTTAATCATTTTTTCTCCCCTAATTTTCCAAAAATACAGTAATGTGATGGTTTTTAATGCAGAAGGATTTTAGTTGAGAGAAGTATTTCAAAGTATTTAATTGTGGAGTAGACATTGTGAATGTATTATTTTGTATAAATCCGATAAAATATTTTCCCATCTTTTGACAAATTAATACATTAACACCTCATTCATTCTTCATTATTCCAATGTAAATATGTACAAAATTTGTCAATAAATATATGTTACTACTATTTTCCCATCATTTATATTTTTGGGTTTGAGTGAAATATTACCTGCAAGCGTGAACTCCGCCCGTCAGCATGGTGTTAAAATTATATGTATGTTTTTTTTATTTATAAAGTTGAAATAAAGATAAAGATAAAATATTGAAAATGTACCAAGAAATGAATGCCTCCAATATTCAAGAACCTACAAATATTATTGTAATAGTTGAAAATGTTATAGGAGTCGACTATCAACCACTAAAAGTAAAATGCAAATAGGCAAAGATAAATAAAAAAAGACAAAAAAAACTATACGATAATAAGAAATTAGTAAGTGGGGTAAATTGCATTAGTGATATGAGACAAAATTTTATTGAATATTGTTTGATCATTGGATAGGTCTGAGAATTTCGTAGTGGCATGCAAAAGAAAAGCAAATGAATAAATGAAATAGCATGAAAATTGTTTTGTGAAGAGTCCTGATATGCCGAAAGAAATGCGAGGAACGCAATAGCATAGTGCATTCAAAGTCAAAGAAAGAATATGAGATAGTTCCATTTGGAATAGTATAGTAATAGAGTAGTATATGTGAAAGAAGAAAGGTGCAAAATAAGTGGATGAATAATTAATGCAGAATGAAAATGCATATACCTGGTTTTAATAAGAATGTCAATATGCAAAAGTGAAAAAGGTATTAAAAGAGAGCAACTAAAGGCGAGAAAAAAAGAAAAGTAGTGAAAGAAGGAATATGCAGAATAAGTGAAAAATTGAGTATAAGAACGAAAAAAATCATTATGTTAGTGGAACCGGAAAATAATCTCGCTTTCTTATATTAAATTAAAACGAATAAATTTTTAGGAATCTTTTTTAAATAAATAATATAATCACCCTCGTTATCAGCAACCTTTTGCTTTCTAGTGTGCAGACCGATAAAAATCAATTGGTTTTTGAGTACTACATCTCGAGATGGCATTTTCGACATCGGCCAAATTTTCAAATTTTTTGCCACTAAGAAAATGTTATAGGGATCGGAATTAATGGAAATCCGAGAGTGCGATATCGGACGAGTATAGTGGATAAAGCAGTACCTTACACCTCAATTCAATAATTTTTTTGCAGTCTTGCATGTTCGTGTTAAAGAATTACGCCTTTTCTGCTGACAATCGCCAAATAATTTTCGATTAAAGATTGGTCCATTCGACACAATTGTTTACAATAAATGTCCAGGTTTTAGCAATTTAAAATGAACAATTGCGCGAATACTCTACCAAACACAGAGATGCGCCCTTTTGGTATGTAACTCCAGCTTTGCAGTACTTCGTGGTGATTCATTTGAAGAGAGCCACTACCTTTTGATTTTGTATTATCATATAAGATCCATTTTTTTCCTCCCGTAATCAAACGATTGCATGTGATGGATCGGTTGGCTTTCTTCTTTTCGGACAGATTATAGGAGACATAAACACCTGCTCTGCTTATTTATCCATTCTGCTTCAAATCTTCTTGTTGATTTTCTTGTCTAAGGTTGGTTAGGGTTAGTTAATAAGCTACTGTACAAATTATACAGTTCAGAAAATTTGTGCAGCAAATTTTCTTGTTCAAAACGATTTAATTACCCATTTTTTAAAGTAGAAACTTTCTGAAAAAAACAATTTGAAAGTTAATGTACCAATTCAATGCTCTTAAATGATGAACTATATATTCAATGAAATAAAAGCTATCTACAAAAGAAGTACCTTTAGAAATAATATGCATTTGGAAGAGAGAATATTTAGTTGAAGCTTTTGCAGCTTTTGTAAGAAAAAAATGATCAAAATAATGTGCGTTTATGGTTTCCTTACAGTTTATTAAGAACAGTGGATTATTCTAAAAGAAAACGCCTTTGGAATATACATAATATATTAACTGATGAAGCTGTTATATGTTAAAAATTCATATTCACTTGTTTGGTTGTTGAAGTAAAACTCTTAAATTTTCAAAACACTTTATTAATCATTTCTTCGCCTAAAGAAGCCACAGTGTGGCGAAACAATTGTTGCAGTTTCAAAAAAGCAATAATAAAGTGTTTTGAAAATTTAAGAGATTTACTTCAACAACCAAACCAGTGAATATACATAATGGTTTGATTACAATATTAGGTATTTTCAAATTAAAACATGTTTCCGTTAATGGCGACCATTCTCAAATAAATTACAAAAATAACTATTTCTTAGAGAATGGTCGTCATTGACCAAAACACGTGTCAGGAAACTGAATATAACAATATGAAACTAAACAAGTGTTTTAATTTGAAATTACCTAATTTTATATATAATTTCTTTTCATCAAGAGTGCAGTGAAGAAAGTAGTTTGATTACAGTTTTGGGTGGGGAAGAAGCTCTCATTTTTTTAAAGAAATATATTAGAAAATAAAGACATAGATTTGTTTCCACTTCTGTCCTTAGCATGCCGTTGTCTAATGTTGTTCGTATTCCTGATCTAATGGTCTATTGCTCGTGGATAGAGACCACCCACCCAACCTATATGTATATTTTAGTTCATTCATTGTTTCTTATTAAACTTTCCAACAAACATGGCAGAGATACTGTTTAAGATAAATAACTTAAAACAAGAGTTATAGTTTAAATTCCATTGTATATGTAGAGTGGGTGGGTGTCTATTCTACCTTCCAAGGGGAGGAGGAGGCAAAATAATTGAATGAGAGATATTGTTTTGATCTTAAGTCATTTCGTTTTTTAGTATAGTTATTAAAAGTGATTGCTTATAGAAATAAATAATTTTTTTCAGTATATTGACTATTTTTTTTCGACGACCTTTTGTCATCTTTTGAGTTACACCATGATGCCACGCTTAAAGAACTTCTGGCCTTTCTCAGCATAAAAATATAAAACAAGTGTTGTTTGACACAATTGTTTAAATTAGATTGTTTATCACTCAAAGAGTTTTGCAAAGATCGAAACAAACAGTAGTCGGACGGCGCGGGGTCTTATGAGAATGGTCCATTTAATCCCATCCAACCTGAAGAAACTTCTGGCGGGTGACTAAAAGTATGTTTGGTTTCGCGTTGCCCTAGTGGAACATAATGTCATTACGTTTAGCCACTTTGTTGATGGTTTCATTTAATTTGTCCAATTAGTGACAGTATACAGCCGCTTTGATGGTTTGGTTTTGTGGTAGCAGCTCAAAATACACGATGCCCTTGTAACCCACCAATTTAAAATCATAACTTTTTTTTAATGGACATTTAATTTTGAAGGGGTTGCAGCTTGTTTACAGGGCTTGCATCATGATCATTTTTGCACGACATTGACGTAAACTACCGCCAGCGACAATACGTTTGTGAAATTGATAATGTTCATTGTTTCTTCAAAAGCTTGTCTCCGGAATTTATGTACATTGTTAAATAAATTTCTCTGAGTTTATGTGAAACCCAACTATTGACTTTTATAACTATAATTCTACTATAATTTAGAAATATTTAATATTTCTGCGACTTCTCAAGTCATCTAACGGCTCCAACTGGCCTTTCTGAACATGGCGCATCTTTGACATTGAAACTACCGGAACAGAATTTGGCAGATCAATTTTAGCACTAGCGTTATGTTAATCATAATTTTTACCGTAAACATCACTATGGGCTTGCGTTGCGTTTTTTGCCTATTCTAAAGTAAAACAATAAACGATATTAATCGGTTTCCTTTTCCATATTTTGGCTTTGCGGCTAAGTAATTGATTTACTTACTTTTTTAATGCCAATTAAAGTGTCTCCTGTTAAGTGGTTAGAGATTAAATGAAGATAGTGTTGGTTAAATTAAAATAAAGTGTAGACATCTATTAGTAGGAACCGAAATGACTCTAACCTTATGACTTATAATGTCAATGTATAATAAAAGGTGTACTATGTGTGATAGTCTGGTATTTGGAAAATATAATTGTAAGGAATTAATGTGTAGAAAAATTAAATTCATAGATAAGACAAGATGGGACTGCTTTAAAAATTCTAACAAAATTGAGACCGAAGAAGGAATTTAGAAGGTGTACACTGGTAATGTTTACTAATTAATAATGTGGAATACTTGTTAATAAAAAGATGTTTTCTTTTAATTTTAGGAATTGTAGAATAATACTATACATTTTAAGACAACCTTAACTAAACCACCACCATAGATTATACTTGGTGCACTAAATTCTTGATCGGAATATGTATAAATTGTTTTGGTACCAGACAGAAAACTAAAATTAAACTCATACAATATAGCAAGTATTCAATTTATTATTTATTATTCGCCAGATAAAAATTTTATATTACTTTTTGTCAAGTCTAACGTCATAAGTGTTTTTATATAATTATTTCGCTTGAATTTTCTTGCTTCAAACAACAATTGAGATTTTGTTATTTCTCATGTAACTTAATATCAATGTATTTATAGCAAAAATCACTTTAGAGGAATTAAATCAAAACTAAAACTAGTACTTGAAATGAAATTCTTGTTGTTAACAATTTCTCATGAATTATCGGCATACAAAATTATATGCCAAAGCTTAAAGTTAAGTTAAAACTATCTTTCAAGAGAACTGTTCCCTTTCTGTTAAATCTCTTTGATAAAAATGATGATTAGTTTCGAAACGAATGTTTTCTTCTATAAACTTAATATTCATACCATACCGACTTCTATTTTTGAATTTATTAAACAGCCCTTTTTTATTTTATATTGAAATTAAAGAAAATTAAAACGCCGCTATTACTTATTAAATTAAAATTGGATTTTAATTTCTCTTCTTATTTTTATATTTACCCAAATTTACATTTGTATATAATTTAATATATAAGCACTTATTAAAGTCATAACGCAGTTCGTATTCACGCACATTTCATATTATAGATTTAAAATATACATATCTAAACTTTTATTTTATTAATTAAAGTTTTATAAAAATAATTTCAAAAATATTATCCAAATATTTATTATGTAAATCTCAGTCAAATTGAAAACATCTTTAGAATTTTTGTATACAAATAAAATTTACTGATATACTCACCTTGAAAGCATTTTCTCGATACACATAAAAATAAAATATTTTCATGTAAACGAACACACAGACAGTAGACAATAATCAACACCAAACTAATCTAAACACATTTATTGACATCGAAAATTACTACATCAAGCATCCGTTCAACTACGGACTTACCTCACAAACAAATTCAACGCTTCGTACATTAATTTTAGTGTGAAAATAGTTTTCTCGAGCATATGACAGAAGCCGAGTTACAAGATTTTTTTTTTGATTTTACGATTTTTAAATTTTTTTTACTGTGTTTGTACTAACAGTCCATACGGCGGTTCCAAGCACTCACACACATAACATTATTCCATGGCGTAGAACAGGTTCCGTCCATATTTATCGAACGTTTAATCCTCATTCTTCGTGTCGTTTGCAACTTACCTGAAAATAGAAAACATTTAGATATTAGTTAATTATAAATTATTTTCAGGGGGGAATATATTAATATATCAGTGCTAACTTTAATTAAGTAACTATAATATTAATCTAAACATGAATGTTAGGAAGAAATTATTGTACAATTGTGTGAGATAATAAAAAGCTTCCGGGAGTTTATCTCCAGGGCAGCGGGAGGAAGCAGAACGAGTTCAATTGCAGGAAATACAAGAGCCTCAAGGGCCTCCGGCGTTCAGCTATAGATTTTCTCCTATTAAAGCAGGACTATTTCTGATAAGAGACCATTCTACGCTCACTAATGATTTGACGTATAATTTATATAAGTAAATTACTCTGGCACTTTATATCAAGTAAGAATAAATGACGTTCGTTAATTGAAAATATATTAAACTAAAATAAAACACAATTTTTTATAAATTATTCAATATTGATGGTTTGTGTTTACAAGTGAAACAGTGTTATTTTCATTATAAATTATTAATTATAATTAATATAAGAAAATTCTTAATAAAATCATAAAGTAACATATAAAATAATAATGTAATAAATTTTAGTGTTTTAATAAAAATGTTTTGAATTGTTTTATAAAACGGGGAATATGGTTGAGGTATTTTGTGAAACGGCTTTATTACTTCCTGTGAAGTCCCAATATCGGCGCCATGAGCACGTTTCAATTTTTATGTGTCTCCTGTTAGCTACCTACTGGAGGGAAAAATAAAATTTCCCGGTGATAATATTAAATGTTCCTTTATAGAATTTTACGTTTATGAGAGAGCACAACAGAAATAAAACAATGACCACTAAATCGATTGCCTTTTTCGTTTCAATTGCCCGATATATTTTATGGAACGTATAGTATTTTTAGATGCTTAACAAAGTAAAAATACGAAAAATACATGATTGTCAAAGAAAATTGAATTTAAGTAGCTTTAATTAACTAAATAAGTATTTAGTTAAATTTATATCAATAATGATAATAATAATATTTGTATATACATTAAATTTGAAAATTACTTTTTTATAAAGCATTGATGTAAATAATAATTTCAAAGACTTTAAGCAGTATTTAATATAATTATTAACTTAATACGAGTTTTTAGAGATATAAACATATTTATTGGAGATATTAATACATAATACGACACAAGAAATTTAATGATTTTTCCTCCTTCTCTTATTGGCTTTCAACCATAGATCTTTCAGCTTATGAGTTTTTATTATAATTCATATAGGTAAAAGTAATATTCAAAACAATTAACTAAAGAAGCGTATTTGATATGTTTATTTATTTATTTATTGATTCTTTAATCAATAGCCAAAAGGCCAATCACAAAATAAAATTGTTTATAATGAATTAATGAATTAATTTAAAAATATCCAAGTTGAAGATATTAAGCACTTAAAACGTTGATTAAAAACACTTAGAACCTTTCTTCAATATTTTATTTTAATCCAGATGCACATTTCGGACACAAAGTGTCCATTATCAATGGTTTGATGGTATCAAACCATTGATAATGGACACTTTGTGTCCGAAATGTGCATCTGGATTAAAATAAAATATTGAAGAAAGGTTCTAAGTGTTTTTAATCAAAGTTAGTATTATCTTCAAGTAACTCAATCAACCAAATCACTTAAAACGTATTTTTAGATATTTCATCCAATTTTCTAAATATAAATATGTTGAACAAATATTGACCAATATTACCACTTTTTTACTTAACACAAATTACGTTCACGTTACTAATCCTATTGAGCTGAAGCTATATTATTTAATTAGTTGACCTAATTTTGACCAAGGAGAAAGTATATAAAATATACAGGTTTTAGAAGCAAGAAGTGATTCTAGAGATTCTGATCTATTTAAAGAAGTCAAATTACTTTCCAATGCGTGATTTTTCCAGTGTACAATAAACTATTAAATATAAAGAGTCAATATTCTTGTTGTTCAAGGAGAACAAAGGAAAATTTCAGTTGATTTAAAAGTGGCATTCAAATTAAATCCGCCAATCCAACAAATTAGAGTCTAGGTCTAGACAATTTCACTAAAAAACAAATTTGTTAAACCTAGTAAAGGAAAAAGAATTATAAAGATCTTTATCAAAAGCTATTGACTACTTTTTTTCGAAAAATAACAACAGAAAACAGATACAAATATATAAATAATTATGAAATTCAAGAAATTAATAATAAATAAATTTGACATCGCTTAAGCCCGTGAAAACTATTTATTTTATTATTATTTTATTTATAATTTTATATTAAGATATTTTAAATTAATAAAATAAGTCAACTAAAAATGCAATAATAAAAGGCATACAAAATATTGCAGCTTTATAATTATGTAATTAATTAAAAAATATGAGCGAGTTTAACTCTTTTTCATTTAAATCTTCTTTGTATTTGTTTTTTCTTTTAGAATAACATTTTCAATTTTCATATAATTTTTAATTCTTGCTATAAAATTACTTTTAAACTATTTAATAATTTTATAACGATACTTTTTTTAACTTTTGAGCTTAAGTGCATACCCTTTTTCCAATTTTCATCTTGTTCCTATTTGATGTTCATATGAAGTTTTTAATTATTTTTTAAGGTTTTTAAGGTTTTTTCGATACTTTTTATCTGTTTTAGGGAGTAACTGTTTTCTTCTTTTTTATTTTTCAGTGTTTGCTTTTCGGTTTGCAATTATTAAAGTGGGTTTTAAATTTAAACATTTTTACTGTTACATTTTGGTTGTTGGGTAACTGTTGTTGCATTATTTAAAATGTTTTCTAAAACACTGTAGACAATTTTAAAATGTTTTTAATTATTTTTTTCTTCTTCTTCTTTGAGATTCTTACTTTTTTGTCAAATCTAATTTTATTTCATTTTTTTTTTCGTTTTCAATTGTTTTTTGAACTATTTGGAAAAATTTCATCTGATTTTTTAATAATTTTTAGAAAGACAATTCCAATTTGCTTCGTTTTCGTTTTTTAATTACCTAACTGTTTTTAATAATTTCTAGAAAGGGTTTCAGCTTTTTACACCTTTAATTTTAACTAGGTTTTAAGTAACACTTTGTTTCAAACAATTGAAAAATAATTTAAATATTTTCTAAAAATAACTGTTTTATGATCATATATATTATTTATTCTTTTTCCTGTTTTTCTATTCAATTGCTTATAGACTATTAGCAAAAGTGTGGACTCTTTTTTAACAATTTCAACTGTTTTTCTGATTTTTATTTTTTTTTAGTTTTTAAATGTTAAAACAGTTTAAAATTAACTATTGACACTTTTTGTGTTTTAAAAGAAATTGCTTTCTTGTTTTGATTTCTTCAATTTCCATGTTATTCCTTTAAGGATTTCAATTGTAAAATTAGTTTATGAAAATTTTCAAATTTTTATTAAAAATGATAAAACTATTATTGTTATTTATTAATTTTTTGTTTTCAGTTTTAAGACGCTTTTAATATATTATCATAATTTTTTAGAAATATTATCTATCATTCTTCTATTATATTTCCAAAACACTCAAATGTTTGATAATTAAAAACCACTTCAAACCAAAGAAAACAGTAACCTTTTCACACATTTTGACTCTTTTGAGAATAATTTGTGTTTTATTTTACTTTTTACTTCTATTTGGTTTGTAATTGTTTTTAAACAATTCTGGGAAACTTCTATAAAAATCTTTTCGTTCTTGTTGAAAATATAATTGATATTTAGGTACTTTCTACAAACCATAATAGGCAATATGAGGGTTATTTTATTATTAAACCTTTAAGATCAACGCTCAGAGGATTTAAAAATTTGGAATATTTTCATCTCATACTACAATTTTTTAAAATTGTAAAAAAATACGTTTGCCCAGCTGGGAATATAATTACTATTTAGGCACTTTCTAACGGGTGTCCAATAATTATTGCAGTCCCGGGTGGCGTTGGAATCAAAAACGTAGGTCAATTCTTTCATGTGCCAAATAAATGAACTGACATGTTAATTGTCAAACATAAACTAAATGTGCATTAAAAATGTCAGTTCATTTATTTGCAACATGTAAGAATCGACCTACGTTTTTTATTCCAACGCCACCCGGGACTGCAATAATTGTTGGACACCCGTTACAAACTCTAGTAGGCAATATTAAGCAAAAATATGATTGTGGAACCTTAAAATAAACCTTTAAGGGAATTAAAATTTTAGCATAGTTTTATAACCAAATACAAATGTTTAAAATTTAATAAAAATTATTGTTGACCTCATGAAAACTTGAAGGGCTATTTAGGCTTTTGTTACAAACAATAATAAACAATATAAAGCAATAGTACTATTAAAACAACTCAAAATTAAACTATAAGTGATTTATAACTTTAAAATTATTTTATCTCAGATGAAAAATATTTTAAAATTCTATAGAAAGTCGTTTCATATCATAGAAAGATATAATTGTTATTTAGTCACTTTGCACCAACTATAATAGGCAATATAAGGCAATATTATGATTAAGTAAACCTAAAATTGAGCTTTAAGCGATTTAAATCTTTGGAATAGTTTTATCTCAAGAAATTTTTTTTTTTTAATTCAAAGAAAATGATCGAGGTCGTAGCTACAAAAACAAATGCTATTTAAGCTCTTTTTTCAAACTATAATAGGAAATATAAAATAATAATATGATTGGATAACTTTAAATTCCGTCTTTAGGAGATTTTAAACTTTGACTTCGTTTAATCTCAGACGATGAGTTTTTAAATTTCTATAAATAATATTTTTGTGGTAGTTAAAACTGTAATTCAAATTTAGGCACTTTCATCAAACTATAGAAGGCAATATAAAGTAAAAACTATGATTAGAAAACTTTAAAATCAACTTTTAAGCGATTTAAAACTTTGGCTTCGTTTAATGTCAGACGACAAATTTTTAAAATTATATAAATAATATTTTTTTAATTCAGGCGCTTTCTATGTAAACTAAAAGGCAATATAAAGTAAAAAAATATGACTAGAAAGCTTCAAAATCAACCTATAAAGGGATTTATAACTTTAGCTTGATTTTATCTCTGGTGATAGATTTTTAAAAGTTTAAAAGTATAAAAACATTTTTGTCGAAGTTAGATATGAAATAATTACTTAGGCACTTATTAGAAATAATAGTAGTCAATATGTAGCAATTAACTATTATTTTTTTAATTTTTATTTGCTTCCTCTTTTAGAATTTTTTAGACAAACATATTTATAGTAGATCAAGTAATCAAATCTTAAGAAACTAAGTATTGCAGAAATCCTGATTCATAAAAATGTCTAGAGAGTTCTATAAATGAGAGATTGAGTCTTCTTTCTTCACAAAATTTATTGATCGCAAATGTACATTTCGGTCACGATGTGACATTTGCGATCAATAAATTTTGTGAAGAAAGGAGACTCAATCTTTCATTTATAGTACAGTACATCTTCACGTAACTCAACAATCATTAAAGTCTAGAGAGTTCTATTCACCTAAAGGTCAATATTTAGACAATTCGATGGATCGAAAGAGAAATCTTCAAAAAACTCAAAAGTTAAAATTTTAAGTTTAATCTAAGTCTAATCTAAGTTTTGCAGAAATCCCGATTCATACAAATATTTAGAGAGTTATATTCATATAAAACTCAATATTTAGAAAATTCAAGGCATTGAAAGATATTTTTTTAGAAAAATTGATGTTTACAAAACGCAAAACTCAAAATATTAAATTTGATTGTAAAAAAAATGTATTAACTGCGTGGAACCCAATTTACGTCACTTCTCTTGGAGATCAATTAGCCAATGAAAATTTCATTTTGACTGACAACCTGGGGCTTTAATTCTTGTACAAATTTTATAGGGATGCAGATTTAAGTTTTTATCCACAATACGGCGAAATAAACTATTTGCAAAATTGTTGACCGTTTTTTAATAATAATTGAAAAGTCCAACTATTATTTTTCTCGATGTTCGTTTGCCTTCTTCTCGGTTTTCAATTGTTTTCATAATTTTTAATCTGTTTTCAACATTGTTTAAAGAAATCATTTGTATTTAACACTTTTTTTAGGTTTGTTGACAGTTTACTATTTCTTATACATATCTTGGTTTACATTTATTTTCAAAATATTTGGAAAAAGGTCAAACTTTTTAAGAATTGGCCGATGTATACGCTTTTACATTGCGAACAGGTAAGTTTATAAATTACAGATTTATTCATTTTGTCTATTTAACTTTATTTGTTATGAGGTTTAATACAAATATTGATGTTACATTTTTTTTATATATTTGTTTAAACTGATTTTTTCTATTTTAATTGTTTTTTGTTTAAAATTTACTGATTTTTTGTTATTTATTTTTTTCTTAGGTTGTAAAACTATTGCATGAAAAGTTTATTTACTATTTTAAGAACTCTTTTGACATTTTAATTTTCTATTCTGATGCTTTTTAAATCTTTCAGAGAATAGTTGTTGTTTTCCTAAATGGATTTTTTTATGATATTGTCCAAAATTTTCAAATGGTTATTAAGTATAGAGTGAGAGCTTGATATTTTCTTATTATATTTTTTATCACGTTCGAACGGTTCGGTTTTAATTTGTATTAATTTTTCCCTTCAATTTTCAATTTTGTTAATTTATACAGAAATTGTTGAAAAAATTCGGCCAAATAAAACCAGAAATAATTAAAAAATTCTGAAAATTAATAAAATCAAATTTAAAAAAATCAATATCAAAGAAATGTAAGAAACCAAAATAAAAGCTAGGATCTAGAAATTAAGTTCACGTAAAACTGCAGAAACGTTCAAGAAACTTTATAGAAAATTCACACAAACTAAGACAGCATTTTTTTTAGTGTAAAAAATTCGGGAAGAGAGATTACTTAAAAACACTACAAACTTTACAAAAAATGGAAGAGAAATTACTAGAAAAGTCAGGTAGAAAATAATAATATATCAAGAAAAATTCTCGTAAGAATAAAGAAAAAAATAGAAACTTAAAGAAAATTTTAAAATAAGTAAAGTCAGTTGGAAAAGTATACAAAAATTAAGTAAAACCCGATAAAAAAATATCGTAAAAAAATTATTGGAAAATTCTAAAAGCCTTTAACAAAAATTGCTTATAAGAAAAAGTACGGAATATTGAAAGAACAATGCTAGAAAATACTAGAATTCTGGAAGAGAAACTGATTAAAAAATTTAAGGGCTCTTTAAAAAAAACTTTCACAATTAAGAAAAGAAATTGCTGGAAAATTCAAAACGATAAATGTATTTTCGAAAAGTAGAAGATAAGTTGCTGGAAAATTAAAAAAATAAAGATAAATTAAAATTCTAGAAAAAAGTCACACAATCTAGAAGGAAAACCGCTATAAATATTGGAAAATTCTAGAATTTTAGAAGAGGGATAACTTGAAAATTCTCAAACCTATAAAGAAAATTCTTGTAGCTTAAAAGACAAATTAGTGGAAACAAAATAAAATAACGAATTATAAAAAAATTACGAAAATTGGAAGTAAAATTGCTTAAAAAATAAAATTTTAGTAATTCAAAACACAATTCCTAAACTTTAAAAGTAAATTATAAGAGAATTAAAAAAGTGATGAAAAAAATTGTAAAATAGAAAATAAATTACTGGAAAATTCTAGTAATCTTAAAATAATATTTCAGAAAAAATGTAGATATTAAAAAAAAAAAACGCAATCTGGAAGGGAAAATGTTGATAATAGTTTAAAATTCTAGAATTCTGAAGAAGAGAATGCTTAAAAATTTTGGTTTTCAATTATTTAACTGTTTCAAACAAATTTCAAAAATATTAACAATTTTTGTACACTTTTAGACAATTTTATTAGCTATTTACTGATTTGTTTTTATTTTCCTTTTAAAATAGTATGTTACAATTAAACTATTTCTAAATATTCTAAGAAATGGTTTAACATTCAGAAATATTTTTATGCACATTTTTTGCTTTGGCACATTAAATTACTTAATTTTAATTTTGATTTTTTTAAATTTGTTTTTCAATTGTTGTTATTTTCGAATTTTTTTAAGGTTTATAATTATATATTTTATATATTATTATAAGAATTAATTTTTAACAATTTTTTTTTGTTTTGTTTTTGGTCTAATGTTGATTTCAAACTAGTGTCGAAAATTTCAAGTAGCTTGGAACTATATTGTGAAAGTTCTATAATTTATTTTTCTTTTTTGGCAATTTCTAACTACTTTTACTATAGGAAAATGGTTTACGTTAAGTTTCATGGTTTGAACATTTCGGTTTCCAATTATTTTACTGTATTTTAACAATTTTAATAAAGGTAAACTTCTTACTTTTTTAAGTTTTAACTTTTTCTTTTGGGTTTACAACTTCTTAAATGATTTCTTTTAATTTTCAGAATTGTCTAACAATATTTGGACACTTTTTGACTTATTTTATTGATGATTAACTGATTTCTTCTTATTTTTTAACAATTTTAGATTAGCAATATTTTAAAATATTGCCAAAAAATAAAATTATTGGTAACTGTTTTAAGAATATTTTTATCAGTTTAAAATGTTTTTTCTCGCTTTTTTGAGTTAAACTAGTTTTATTTTCATTTTAGTTTCTTCTATTTTTTATAATTGTTATTTAATTTTAAATTTATATTTGTTATATTTTTAAACAATTTTCATTCAAATTTTCATTTGTTTCGTCTAAAATTCTTGGATCTTAACGGCGGTGGTACATTTCAATATTAAGAATAAAGAAAACACTTTTACTTTTTTATACCACTTTAAGTTTTATTTTTCAGTGACTAGTTTCGACTACACGGTAATCATTATCAAACTAAGTAGTTAAATTTCGAATAACAACTGTTTATATACCTATTACAACGCTTCGAATAGTGGGGTGTACATTAGGTCAACCTGGTCGTTAATGAGGGAAATTCCGGGATTAATTTTCGCTTTGTAGATTTCAAGGGCTTCCAGTAAATCCATCTTACCTCCTTTTTCGGCGAGATGGATTACCGAAATTACATCCTTGCCGAAAGTATGGTTTGAATCGAATAAGTGATTTGAAAATGTTGAATTATTTCTCTTTAAATTGAATGACCTCTGATGTTCATTTAATCGTGTTTTTAAATTACGGCCTGATTGTCCAATGCACCTGACTTACACATTTTATTGTTGGGGGTTTTGGCATTAAATATTAAATTACAGGTTTTGGTACTTGACTTAAAAACTATATTTAAAAGTAATTCTAAACTCCCCTCAAGGTATAAAAAAATAAAAGTTTTCTTTATTCTCGTCTAAAATTGTTTTTGAGCTATTGTCGAAAGTTTTTAGTAGTTTTTTTATATTGTGAAAGTTCAATATTAAAATTTTTTGTGAATTCATGTTTGCACTCTTTGAGAAATTTGTAAATATATTTAAAGCGGATATGAGCTGATTGTGTCGATTTCCATATTTTATCTTCTCGATTTTCAGTTTTCAGAAATGATAACGGTTTTTGGATACTTATCTGTTTTTTTTTTCAGAATAATTGCGATATTTTAAAAATTTTCATTTACATTCTTTTCATTTTGCAATTGTTTTTCTTAAATGTGTTAACTGTTTTTTGGCAGTAAATTTATTATTTTAGGTTAGGTTAGGTTGGTGTGGCAGCACCTCTTCGTGCACCGCGAAGAGATGCACACTTAGGCCTAGATAGGCCCGTTGTGATACCAATGAGGGACATACACGAACATCCATGGATCCGGACGGAGAATTCTTCCTTTAGAAAAATCCACCGCCCGGCTGGGATTTGAACCCACAACCGTGTGGCCCGTGAGCAGGCACTCTACCCACTAGGCCACCGCGGTCCCTTAGGCCACCGCCTAAAATTTATTATTTACAATAGTTTTAGAGTCAAACTAGTTTTAACTATTTTAAGAACTTTATTCTTTTTTGGGATGTTTTTGCCGGTTTATAGCTTTTATTTGTTTTATTTTTTATACTCTTTCTAATTTTTAATTGTTTTTAAGCTATTGTCGAAATTTCTAGGTGATTTCTAACTACAATATATTCTGAAACTTCAATATGTTTTTAATTTTTCGATACGTTTTAGCTGCTTTTTACCATTTTTTAATATTTAGTTTTAAATTGGTTTCAATTTTTTTCCATTTTGGAAATGTTTAACTGTTTTATTAGGAGTAACTGCATTTGTCATTTTTTAGTTTATGATCTTTACGGTTTTAATTGTTTTTAAACTGTTTATAAAACTTCACAGTTTCTTGACAAATTTTGTAAATTTTAACTACAATTTTCCTTCAATTTTTTTTTCCTTGATTTATTTTCGTGTTTTAATAATAATAATAATAATAATAATAATGTTTATTAACGGTTCAACCTTTTTACAAAATTCTACAATCATAAATATTACAGTATATTTAGTACTTAAGTAACTTAACCTAAAATAGAGTAAGGTATTACTAATGTGAACAATAATGAATATGTTTTAGAGAAAGCATAAACTTTGCGTGCGAATTTGAGAAAATATTAAAATTAGTATTAAGCGAAAGTGCATTAAAAATACGCATAAAACGTGTTATTGGACTATTAAGACCATAGTTCGTTCTATGGAACGCTATACGAAATATAGGGGGATGTCGAACTGGGCGATTGTCATATTTAATGTAAAAGTCCACGAGAGATAGGAGATCGGAACATTTAATTTCACCACTAATAATTTAAAAAAAAGTCGACATGTCGGCATAAAATCTTCTACAGCATAGAAGATCAATATGAAGACTGGATCTTATTTCTACAAGGTCAATATTATTGCTACAACCTAGTTTAAACGAAATAGATTTTAAGAATTTATTTTGTATATGTTCAATTTTATTTTTATAAATAACCTGATGTGGAGACCATACACAAGAGGCATACTCAAGATGGGAGCGCACAAATGCCACGTAAACTAATTTATACGCAGAATATGATAAGTCTTTTGACATCCTTTTTATGTAACCTAACATTTTAGAAGCGCGATTACAAATGTAATTAATATGATCTTCAAATGACAATTTGCAGTTAAATAATATACCAAGGTCCTTTATTACGCTCACTTTAACTACTGTGTTATTATTAATTTCATAATATAAACTATGCGGCGATTTCTTATGCGAAAAAGTAATAGATTTACATTTTTCGGTATTAAAAAATAGATAATTTTGGCAACACCAGTTATGGATAGAAGTGATATCACTTTGAAGCAACAAACAATCATTAAACGTTACAATTTCTCTATACAATTTTAAATCATCGGCAAATAACAGAAAATTCGAGTTACAGATTGCCTGTGAAATGTCGTTGATAAAGAGAAGAAACAGTAATGGTCCACAATGAGACCCCTGCGGTACCCCAGATGGAACCAGAATAACATCAGAGATATGATTTTTTATTTTAACCCATTGACTGCGATCAGTTAAAAAACTCTTAATCCATCTAACAACGGATTCATGAAATCCCAAAGCATACAATTTCAAAATTAAAACAGTATGATTAACTTTATCAAATGCCTTGGAAAAATCTGTATAGATAGCATCGACTGAATTTTTATTTTCCAAGGCATTGATGATAAATGATTCGTAAACCAATAAGTTTGTAGTAGTTGATCGTCCAGAACGAAACCCATGTTGTTCTTCAATTAAAATATTACTGCACATACAATGAATTTTGATAGATATAAGTTCATCGAGTAGTTTTGGTATTGCTGATTGAATAGAAATACCCTGATAATTTGAGATATCATTCTTACTACCGGCTTTAAAAATAGGCGTAATATAACTTCTTTTCCAAAGAAATGGAAAAGTACTTGTAACTATAGAATGATTAAAAATGATAAATAATGGTAAAGTTAAAGAATATACACAATTTTTAAGAAAGATATTAGGTATACCATCTGGACCTGAACTGTTGCTAAGTTTCAATGAGTTAATGGCATTAAATAATTCTACTAGGGAAATATTAAATGGTGAATGTATTACTTCTTTGTCATAGTTAAATGACGGTACTTGTATTGGTGTGTCATAATTATAAACTGACGAGAAAAAATTTGCAAAGAGATTTACACATTGTGAACCCTCGTTACTGGTCTGGCCATTATAATGCATGACACTTGGAAAATCATGATCATTATTAGTGGTTTTTACAAAATTCCAAAACTTTCTAGGATTCTGATGTATGCTGCTATTTACGGATTCGATATATTTATTATATAAGTAATCTCTTAAATGATTACAACAGGATCGAAGCAGTTTAAATATCTGGTAGTTTTCCGAAGTTTGATATTGTTTATATTTTTTATGAGCATTTTTTTATCGTTAATTAATTTGATAATCTCTTTGTTAAACCAGGGAGGGTAAGTGGAACGCCTAATACACTTAGTAGGAGAAAACATTTTGATTGCATCATACAAAAACTTGTAGAGAATATCGACCATAGTATCCACATCATTTACATTTAAAACGACCCGCCAGTCAATAGATGATATATATTGATTAACAGCATAATAATTAGTTTTTGTAAAATCATAAATATATTCCTCATATTTGATCAGCTGTTGTGGTTCATTAAATTTAAAAGAAATAAGATAAGGAATATGGTGATGGGTAATATTAAATTTTACATATTTGACAAAGATTATGAAAACTAAAACGGCTAATTAAAAGTTTGGTTACAGCTGAAGCCTGATTATTGGTGATAAGCTCAACATCATCATTTGACCACGTTGCCGATGGTATATTGTAATCACCACATATAAGTAATTTAGAGTTGGGGAATTGATCATTAATAATATCAACTGTATCACAGTGAAATTCAAATTTCTCAATTGACGAGTTAGGTGGAAAATAAACAGCGCCCACAATTAATTTTTTAGCACCGATAGAGATCTCAACAAATAGTTGTTCAATAATATTATTACTGGTATTAATGGCCTTACAAATAAGATTTTTATGAACTGCAATTAGAACTTCACCGCCACGAGTTTTATTACTTGTATTAGGATTACGGTCCTCACGAAAAATATTAAATTAGGAAGTTTCAACTCGTAACTTTGAACTTCACTATCTAGCCATGTTTCTACTATAATAATAATATCATAAAAACTACAATTAGCATTTAACATTAAATTTTGAAGTTTCGTCCGGATGCCACCTGCGTTGTGGAAGAAAACATTTAGTTTTTTGGCAGATTTCTTGATTCTGTGTGTATAGACGACGTCTTGACGACACCAGAGATAAATTTTATAATCAAGTTATCCTCACCATTTCCCTTTTAGTAGAATTAAACTCGTCCCTTTGAATTTTGGTTCTATCAAAACCAAATTTGATGGCATTATCCTTTATATTAGTTCTTTTCGTAATTATATTTCTCACACAATCATTATTCTGAAGAGTTGCTTTTAATGGTCGAGCTCGAGAATTTTTAGAACCAACACGATATATTTTTATTGGACTAAAATCAATGGAAAGAGGCGTTAAAATAGTTTTAATGGAAGATATTTCATATTCTTGTCTGGCTTGAGGTGTTGTTGCCTGTGATTCGGGAACATAGTAAATCATCAAATTATTAGTTCTTCTACGACGATCTTCTACTTCATTGACGATCTCAAAGTCCAAATTACCAGTATTTCCGGATATGCATTTAGTTTCCATTTGTACAATTCTTTCTTTAAGTAATGCAATATCTTCCTCAATCGCATTAAATTTTAAGGTCATATCATGTTTTAATTCCCGAACCGCATTTTGAATCGCGCCCTGAATCTCTAGCTTCATAAGAGGAACAAATTAATTTTTGAAAATAGCACGGATAGAATCTAACAATGAAAGATCTGATGAACAATGTACGTCGCACAGTGTGCCAAATCCGAGCGCGAGCGCCAGGGGGGGTTTTGAGGAAAAGAAAATTAAATTGAAAATTTCGAAAAAAAAACATATCCACTCGATTGTAGATACATGAAACCCTTTAGATCTTGCATATTTATATTTTTTAACCCTCTATAATATTCGCAATTAACGCTTAAACTTGATCGATTTAGAAAACAACGATTTTACGGCATTTCACGCGCAATGTTAAATAATTTATTACATAAGTTATAGATCTACTATCAATATAATATTATACACAATTGTTTATAACATAATACTGTACGTTATGGTTAAAAAATCACGTCTCTAAATATTATAGAATAAAAGTTAAACAATTTTGAATATGAATAATATTTTAAATACAAATTTTAACTTTAGATAGAGTTATATAAAAAATTCAAACTCGATGAGGTTTGGGAGTATCACCAAAAATTAGTTCAATGTTTTCTCTAACTGCCCTCAAAATTTCGTATCTTCACTCCTGCATATTTTTGGTCTTTTTGATTTTTATACTTGGCGCTACCTATCAAAATTGGGTCGAGCGAACCCGTGTGCAGTATCGCGGAGTCGAGCACACTATTTTCAAGCAGCACGCATAAACATAAAATAAAAACGCACTTAAAACACACTTGTAAATATTTAAAAAATAGGGCAGTTACAGAAAACCTAGACAAATGTTTCTATGATAGTGTCAATCCTCATAATTTGCGATTTTCTGAAAAAAAAATATTAATCAGAATATTTATAAAATTTGTCTGATATTGTAGAACGAAATTATTTATTTTGTAGTATCTGATTTACTTACTTATTTAAAATGGAAATTTGTTAGTATCGTCATCAGTCAATTCGTAGTCAGTGCCATTTGTGTCCATTTCACAAATAATAAAAATTTTAATAAAAAAACTCAGTAAATATAAAAAAACAGACATTTTACAGAAAATTTACGACCCGTCAACTAACGAGACCATCACAGACCCTGACGCAATTGCACAAAAATTTGCTGACAATTTTAAGACGACCTATTTAATGACACAAGACCCCAACTTTGACCGGACAAATTCTAAAATAGTAAACGACTGGTACGTTAAATATTTTTCAAAAAACAACTGTTCAGAACCGACGGACATTTTCACACACGACGAATATTTTAATGTTTTAAAGAAAGGGAAAAGTACAGCGACTGGACATGACCACATACATAGACTCATCCTAAAATCCTTTCCATTCCACATCCACGACTACATTCTGAATAACATTAATTTTCTTTATAAAAAACAGTACTTCCCGGATGTCTGGAAAACAGGAATTGTAATTTGTATTCCCAAACGCGACCAACCCTCTTCCTTATTATCCAGTTTCCGTCCTATGACTCTTTTACCCGTTATTGGGAAAATCTACGAATCCCTCCTTAAAAACAAAATCCTCTCCCTAATTTCCAACCAGATCCCCAAATATCAATTTGGTTTTCTTCCACATCGATCAACCTCCCTCCCACTCACTATCCTTATATCAAATTTTCAAACATCTCACCTTGAAGGCAAAGCTTCAGCAGCTCTATTTTTAAATGTCCAGAAAGCCTTCGACTCTGTCTGGCATCAAGGCTTACTTTACAAGTGTCACCTCTTAAATATCCCTCCCCATATCATTTTCATTATTAAACAATTCCTCTCTAATAGATACCTTAAAGTCAAAATCCACAATTCTTTCTCTTCTTCCTTTACTCCTGAGCAAGGACTTCCTCAAGGCTCTCCTCTCTCACCTCTGTTGTATAACATTTTTTGCGTTGATATCTATAACCCTGATCCTCTCTACTTCAATCCATCCAAATACCTCCTGCAATTCGCTGATGATACTGCCCTAATTACACATGCTCCCACACTACCAAAAGCCCTTCAATCCCTTCAAGAGCTAATTGACTCCCTTCAATGCTGGTTTGCAAAATGGCGCATTAAAATAAACCCTCATAAATCGCAACTCCTAATTCCTTATCATCGCACCAATAACTCACCTTATAAAATCCATATTTCCCAAACTATGATCCCTCCCTCAGTTTCCGTAAAATACCTGGGCATAACCATAGATCAAAAAATCAGTTTTAAAAAACATACAGCCATAATAAAGAGCAAAATTACTTCTAGGGCAAAATGCTTTAGAAGTTTAACGTATAAAAACAGAGGTATTAATACAAGAATAGCTGTTAGAATATATAAGATGATCTGCCGTCCATTACTTGATTATGGTTGTGCCCTCTATCCCAACCCCACCAACCCAACCTCCCGCAACATCGAAGTTAGCGAGCGAGCATCCCTCCAGATTCTAACCAAACTCCGCCATCCTCTTAATCCTCTACACAATCCTTCTAACCAACTCCTCTATGATACTACTTTAGTTATCCCCATCCTAGAACGCCTTCGATTCCTATTAGAAAAATTCTCCAAAAATCCTTTCAACTTCCACATATTATCCTTATATTGTCTTTCCAGAAATCCTAGTATAAACCCTAAATTTAAAAATCCTAATTCCACTATATTTGACTTCATTTCATCATTTCATCCCATTACGCATTAACGACTGACGCCATATGACTGGACAAAACAAGGCAGAAAGACCTCTGGTCGATAGCCTTTTGACGAACTAACTCACTAACTCATCATTCATTATTTATTATTTAAATGTAAACATGTATAAAGTTTGTCAATAAAAATGTGTATTATTATTAAAAATTTTAGCGTCTGTAGGTAGTTGTTTTTTATAAAATTAATTTTACATCGCTTCTCAAACACGATATGACACTGAAGAGGAAGAAACTGATAAGAATAATTAATTGTTTATAACATAATACTGTATATTATAAGTAAAAAATCAAGTTTCTAAATAATTTGGAACGAAAGTTCAAATTTTTGAATAATATTTTAAATATAAATTTTAATTTTAGAAATTGTTATATAAAAAGTGTCAATTCGATGAGGTCTAAAAATATCACCAAAAATTACTTTAGTGTTTTCTCTAACTACCCTTAAAAGCTCGTATCTCCACCGGTGCATATTTGGGGTCTTTTTAATTTTTTTATTCGGCCTATAAAAATTGGGTCGAGGGAAACCGTGCTTAAATTTAGAAATTGTTATATAAAAAAAAGTCAATTCGATGAGGTCTAGAAATATCACCAAAAATTACTTAAAGGTTTTCTTTAACTACCCTTAAAAGTTCATATCTCCACCTGTGCATATTTAGGCTCCTTTTAATGTTTTTATTCGGCGCTACCTATAAAAATTGGGTCGAGCGAAACCGTGTTAAATTTTAGAAACTGTTATATAAGAAATGTCAATTCGATGAGGTCTAGAAATATCACTAGAAATTACTTAAAGGTTTTCTTTAACTACCCTGAAAAGTTCGTATCTCCACCTGTGCATATTTAGGATCTTTCTAATTTTTTTATTCGGCGCTACCTATAAAAATTGGGTCAAGCGAAACCGTGTTCAACTTTAGAAATTGTTATATAAAAATGTCAATTCGATGAGGTCTAGAAATATCACTAGAAATTACTTAAAGGTTTTCTTTAACTACCCTTAAAATTTCGTATCTCCGCCGGTGCATATTTGGGGTCTTTTTAATTTTTTTATTCGGCCTATAAAAATTGGGTCGAGGGAAACCGTGCTTAAATTTAGAAATTGTTATATAAAAAATGTCAATTCGATGAGGTCTAGAAATATCACTAGAAATTACTTAAAGGTTTTCTTTAACTACCCCTAAAGTTTCGTATCTCCATAGGTGCATATTTGGGGTCTTTTTAATTTTTTTGATTCGGCGCCACCAAATAAAATTGGGTCGAGCGCACTATTCTCAAACAGCAAGCAATGTGATTTCTACATTGGCGCCGAACAAAAAAAATAAAAAGACCCAAAAACGCACTGGTGGAAATACGAAATTTTGAGGGTAGTTAAAGAAAACATCAAAGCTATTTTTGGTGATATTTCTAGACCTTATCGAATTGACCCAATTTTGATAGGTAGCGCCGAATAAAAAAATTAAAAAGACCCCAAATATGCACCTATGGACATACGAAACTTTAGGGGTAGTTAAAGAAAACCTTTAAGTAATTTCTAGTGATATTTCTAGACCTCATCGAATTGACATTTTTTATATAACAATTTCTAAAGTTTAACACGGTTTCGCTCGACCAAATTTTTATAGGTAGCGCCGAATAAAAAAATTAAAAGGAGCCTAAATATGCACAGGTGGAGATATGAACTTTTAAGGGTAGTTAAAGAAAACCTTTAAGTAATTTTTGGTGATATTTCTAGACCTCATCGAATTGACTTTTTTTATATAACAATTTCTAAATTTAATCACGGTTTCCCTCGACCCAATTTTTATAGGCCGAATAAAAAAATTAAAAAGACCCCAAATATGCACCGGTGGAGATACGAGCTTTTAAAGGTAGTTAGAGAAAACATTAGAGTAATTTTTGGTGATTTTTTTAGACCTCATCGAATTGACACTTTTTATATAACAATTTCTAAAATTAAAATTTATATTTAAAATATTATTCATGTTGAACTTTCGTTCCAAATTATTTAGAAACTTGATTTTTTACTTATAATATACAGTATTATGTTATAAACAATTAATTATTCTTATCAGTTTCTTCCTCTTCAGTGTCATATCGTGTTTGAGAAGCGATGTAAAATTAATTTTATAAAAAACAACTACCTACAGACGCTAAAATTTTTATTATTTGTGAAATGGACACAAATGGCACTGACTACGAATTGACTGATGACGATACTAACAAATTTCCATTTTAAATAAGTAAGTAAATCAGATACTACAAAATAAATAATTTCGTTCTACAATATCAGACAAATTTTATAAATATTCTGATTAATATTTTTTTTTCAGAAAATCGCAAATTATGAGGATTGACACTATCATAGAAACATTTGTCTAGGTTTTCTGTAACTGCCCTATTTTTTAAATATTTACAAGTGTGTTTTAAGTGCGTTTTTATTTTATGTTTATGCGTGCTGCTTGAAAATAGTGTGCTCGACTCCGCGATACTGCACACGGGTTCGCTCGACCCAATTTTGATAGGTAGCGCCAAATATAAAAATCAAAAAGATCAAAAATATGCAGGAGTGAAGATACGAAATTTTGAGGGCAGTTAGAGAAAACATTGAACTAATTTTTGGTGATACTCCCAAACCTCATCGAGTTTGAATTTTTTATATAACTCTATCTAAAGTTAAAATTTGTATTTAAAATATTATTCATATTCAAAATTGTTTAACTTTTATTCTGTAATATTTAGAGACACGATTTTTTAACCATAACATACAGTATTATGTTATAAACAATTGTATATAATATTATATTGATAGTACATCTATAACCTATGTAATAAATTATTTAACATTGCGCGTGAAATGCCGTAAAATCGTTGTTTTCTAAATCGATCAAGTTTAAGCGTTAATTGCGAATAATATAGAGGGCTAAAAAATATAAATATGCAAGATCTAAAGGGTTTCATGTATCTACAATCGAGCGGATATGTTTTTTTTTCGAAATTTTCAATTTAATTTTTTTTCCTCAAAACCCCCCCTGGCGCACGCGCTCGGATTTGGCACACTGTGCGTCGTCGACTATTCCTATGGATGGCCGTTTCGTTGTAAGTTGTGCTGAATTAGACGAAACGCACTTTTGGCAATACCATTTTTCCCCTGACTCTTTAAAATATGCTACTTCTTTTAAAGATAAACCATCTAAGCAATCAGCATGAAAACGACTGTTACAACCCGCACATTTTAAATTGTTTAACTGTTGTTAATTTTCAAAAAGTATAATTGTTAAATATTACTGTTTTCATTTTTTATTTTGGTTAATTTAAATATACATTTGTTTTTAAACTTTTAAATACACTGATTTTTCTTTTTTTTATTCTTTATTCACACTTTATCCCTGTTTATTTTTTTAGATTAACTGTTTTTTAACTTATTTTTTTTATTTAATTGGTTCTCAATTGTTTTGGAATATTATTTAAATACTTCTCCTTACATTTTATAAAATGCATCCGAGCTGTATAAAGTAAATCTTAAATATTGACCAGAAAATCCGGCTTTATCTGTCGCCAGCTCTACGTGTCGTGACAGGGGTTCTCATCCCAGAGCGATATCCGATTACCACCACGGACTTTGTTGATCCCGAAGATTTTTACAATAACACGGAATCCAAGGAAAACACGTCGTAACAACCGCACGGCCAGTGCCATTGCACCCGAATTGTAATTTCGTCTGGGATATTCGTACACCTTAGCTCCAGGGTTTATTGATCGTTTTGGGGAGCACTCGGCGCGACATAGTTCTTTTGTTGGCAACACCTTCTTCCCTGACCCTCGGATCTTATCCCCTGATCTCTCTAGAGGGAGCTCTCGATGGCCCCGGATTATTAAGATATAAAGCGCATCACGGCGTCATCAAATTAGGGCCATTCGATGGCACTAGTCACGATCCCTGAACAGATTAAACACGATCCTCTGGGATTTCAAAGAAAAACCAGTTTTCCTTGACAGAGACAAACGTTAATGGTAATTGTATTAACTGCATTTAAAAAAAAACATATAAAAATAAGTCTACTAATGAAAGACAGAAGTTGTACGAAAATCTTATTTTATCTGGAATCCGCAGCAATTTATGTCAAATGGATCGAGAAGAAGTCGCGTAATTTTTCCAGAGTACTATTCGGAGGATATTTGCTCAGAAACTTTTAGGATGCGCTTAAATGGATACGCGTTCGACTTCCTCTAAATATGGATACAATTTTCCATCCAACTAGATTATACTATGCACCATTAAATTGCAAAATAATTTTAAAAAATATATGTGAATTATAATTTCCTTTTGGAAATACATGTTACAATTTATAATTATAGTTAAAAGTGGATAATATAGGCATAAATAAACAAATAATAATTAGAAACATATATAAATATTTCATACGAAAGTCACTTAGAAACTATTAAACGTACATTTAATCATGTTTAGTTTATTTGGCAAAAATAAATACGTTCAAACCAGTGTTGTAGATTTACAAATTACTTATTTTTCGTTGGGATTTTAATACATTTTTAATATCAAATAATAATTGTCATAGTGATCTAAATGAAATTTAATCGTTATGAAATAAAAGTAATACACTTTCAACTTATTTAGACAAATCAATAATGCGAACTTCTAACCTGGAGTATCACCTGAAATAGCCTTGCTCCAGTTTTTCGTATTTCGGAGGTGAGGATGTAGGTCGGTTTGATATAGAGCTTAGTGATGTAATAATTAGGCCATTAATTTGAGGGTGAATCCGTGCGTGGAAATATAATGATCCGCGGCGAAATCAATCCCCTAAATCCAACCAGGAACTTCCCTCCCTTTCATCGTGTGTGTACATGTGTGTGTGTGTGTGTGTGTGGAAGTGGATTGGAATTGAAGCGCGCCATTTCAAATTTGCGATAGACACAATGGATGTTTGCCGAAGTTAACGTTCGCCTGTAATTTTGTTTGCGCTGAGATACACACACACAAACACACACACACGAGAAAACTTGTCCCCCTACATAAATTTCCGTAATGGAATTACAGATTTTCGACAAGCAACGACTTAATTATGAATTTATGCCGTGTTTTCCTGTAGCTAGTCGATGGGGTCGTGACAAACGTGTAATTAATATTTTGAAGCTAACAATTTTCTTGTTTACCTCTCTCTAAATCGGGAACAAGTGACCTCAATGCAAATTTCTACTAACGATGTTGTTTTAATTTACGTTATAATTACCTTAATGATTTAATCACAAGTTATACATAATTAATATTATTCACACAATTCAAGTACTTATCTTTTAAATATACAGTGGAAAACAAAAATGCAGATTTTATTTTCTCGAATAAGAAATGGCAAAATAATTTGAGGTAATAGGATTTAAAATGAAAAAACAACAAGGTATATTAATCACTTAAATGAAATGCCTTACCTTTTAATTTATAACAAATTCCTAATATTAATAAAAATTCAAATAAATAAATTGGTAAATTTTAAATCAATTACATTCATTCTGCCTATACATGTTGTTCCCTGAAATTTTGAATATGAGTAATGTAATGTGTTTGTGTTGTATTTCAATTGTTATTATTGGTCGCCATGGTTGTTACTGTAATATATATGTCAAGTTGACTTACATAGCTTCAAAATTTGAACAAGTGAACAGAAAACTCAAATTAATAAATGGTTTTATGGACGTCATTCCGTGAATAAAATCGCAAATAATTTTTTTGTTTTGGCATATGATACTGTCACATCATCACACCAGTTCGGTCTTCAATATTATACATTTGTTTGAGGAAACTGATTGATGACAGGTTATCAACAAGAGCGCTTGCCTAAAATCCAGAAATTAATGCCAAAAAATCAAACTCGAATCGACCTTACCATTACATGGTCGCTATAATCCTCGGTAGTAAGATACTGATCACAAGAAAACAGGCACCGAAGAATAAATTTTAGAACTCAATACCCCAAAAATTTAACGTTTGGACCGTCATTCCGGGGGACACAATTATAGGACCATTTTTATTGAGGCAATTCTAAATGGCCAGAATTATTTAAAACTGCTTGAGAACCAAGTGATACCAGCAGTACAAGGCTTACAGAATATTAATATGTCCCCCATCGTGTATAATAATATATAATTACACATTTACCCAATCCCATCTTGTATCATCACGACGGATGTCTTGCTCATAATGCGGCTAGGGAATATTCAAATCAAATATTTCCCCATCGCATTATTAGTATCATAATAATAAATAATATTATTATTAGCAGACTAATAATTCGAGAGAGAACTAATTAATTTAATCCGTAAGAAAAAAAAATGCTCATAGTAATTATAAAACGACAAATCATCATGCTGGTTATAGAAGTTTCAGTAATTTATGTCTTAAATGCACAGAAGAATCTACTGATCTCTATTATGATAATTAAAAAAAGATTGAATCTAGTATTTTCACTAATTCTCATTCCTTTTAGAATCTCATAAGGAAACCGGATTACCTAAACACACTGAGTATCAATAAAAAATTGGAATTGATGGATTGAATATCGTGAATTTATTCGCAGACTTTTTATTACTGTATATGTTAAAGACTCTTTAACTGATGTCTCTAGTTTATTTATTTCTGACAAGCAATAAGTACTTATAAGTTATCTTTCTCCATTACAAACAAGCCAATCGCTTAATTGCTAAGAATTACAAAGGTATATTCTTAAAATCTGTAATCCAAAAAGTTTTCGATTAAATTGTAACTGTTTAGCATAGATTTCCGGTCCGGTTGAATCCAAAATTTAACAAAGCTTTCATAGTTGAAAATCAGCTACGTCTAATCTTCTTGAGTTTAAACAATTACTGTAAAATGCCTTGGACATACATAGAGTAGTCATACATAATCTATACCATCTTTTTTTAAAGTATTAAATAGAGTGGATCATTTAATTTTACTTCATAAGTTAATATTGCTAGGACTCAATGACGCTATTTTGTCTTAGTTAAATACTTTCCGAATGAATCGGAATCAGGTTGAAAGGAATAATTTTTGATCGTCCCCGTTATCACGTACATTAGGTGTACCCCAGGGCTCACACGTTGGTCCAATTTTATAATTACTTTTTATCAATAGCTTGATGTTGTGAAATTTGGAAAACGCTAAATGTATGCTTATGATCTGAAAATATATCAAGAGATACAAACTATAAGTGATTGTAACAGGTTACAAAATGGTCTGGATAATATTGATAGATGATGCCGGGTTAACCGTTTGTATTTAAATATTTAAATACAAATAAAAGTGTAAAGTGATTTCGTTCATTAAATCTAAAATAATTATATTTAAGTTTAATTTTTCATATGAGTTTAAATGGTTATCTCATTAGAATTAACAAAATCGTCTATTCAATAAAATAATTTAGTAATCAGGTAAGTTTTAATTTTCTCCCTGAACTCTTTGTATGAAAGTTTTCAGAGATATTTTATTGAAGGATTTAATACAGTAAGAATTTGTACCTATCTCTAACTTCTTCAACTTAAGTCAATTCATATACAGATCATTTTTGAATCTTGTGAGGTAATTATGATGAGCATGTACTGAAAATTTTTCAGGTTATTTTTTAGTAGTAGTATTTATTTATTCATCCAATATGCTTACATAATTATTCCTAAATAAAACATAATTCTATAAATATTCATAACAATATTTAACGCACATGGAAAGGCTTGAGTTCACACTTAGATGATCTTCCAGTGTTGTCCAATTTAATTTCGTTGAGTATGTTACCACTGAAGTGATTCTCATCATTCAATTTGCCAAATATGGATTTTATATCTCTAAAAGGAGAATTTTATTATACTCATTGAGTTATGTTAAATATGACACACACAATATAAGTACTCCAGTATATACAAATATGGAAAAGGGAGAATATTTAATTGCTTAAACAGTGGTTTGCAATCTGTAGTAAACTCTACTCATGCTAAAATGCGGTGACTAGTCGTCAAACGCCCTTATACTAGAATGCAGTAACGTGTGAGATTTTCAATTTCACAGTTCTGTATCTGATGAGCAAAAGTACGCAGGTAGTATATGTTTTTAGATATTTGTCCGGCAACTACGTCTCCGTGGTGATTCCATGTCATAGTTAAGACTATATGCAAACCTAGAAAACATACCGAATCTTCTGAAAACAAAGCTGGAGTATTAAAGATTAGGCTATTTGCTTTCGTTTCATTTAGTTTCAGCTTGATTGTGCTGCACCTTTAAGAAGCAAATGCCAGCGAAGCCATGTTTTTTCTTAGGATATTTTCGGGATCTTTCCCATCATTAATTACAGTCTTGTCATCTGCAAATAATATTACATGATCATCTTTGACTTAGTTGGGTAGATCATTAATACAAATTAAGAATAATACAGAACCAAGTATTGACCCTTGTGGAACACCATGTAATATAAACAGAGGTTTATGTGTTACACTTATAAATCCATTTTCATCGCATGAAATTAATTTTTGTTTATTGAAGGTATTAGTTGACTGTTTTCTATTTTCCTTGGGAATTGCAGGTGAAATGATTTAATTCCCTGTCTTCTTTCCATCCTTCGGCACTAGTGAGTTTTAAATTGTAACTAATTCAGCAACTTCATATTTATTATTTACGATTTCTATTGGCGCTTCATTAACGGATGACGTATTATCCACCAATGTTTCGCGAATGGTTTCTACGGAAATTTCACTCATGTTATTGCGATTTTATAAGAGTCCTAAATTATTAATTTCATTTTAAGAAACTAGCAAAGAACTAAGCCTTGCATTTTCCGCTTCCAGATAAAGGATCTTTTCATGCTGGAGCCTATTAATATAGTAAAGGTCGTTTACGTATTTTTTTATTGTAAAATAGGCTTCTTGTCCAAAATCTTGTGATTCCTCAGTAATACTAACGCTCCTTAACACATTTTTGCCCTTTTAACACATCCAGCATGAAGCAGTACTAAAAAAATTACAAATTGTGTACCCGGTTTAGCAGTGGAACCGCAAATGTACGTTTTTTGCTAATTTTTGGTTACATTAAGATTGTTTTTCACTCGATGATTATCAACGTTCGCTCAGCAGACATTTTGAATTTGTAACGAAAGAAAAATTGAAATTTTGAAACAGTAAACACAAAAAGTAATTCGAACTGCAAAATCTAAAGAAATAGTTGAGCATTTTTTGAAAGTATTTTAAAATACAAAAATTACCAAAGTTTTTGAAAGTTTTTGCCAATTATCTCAAAAAACACAGCTTACTCAAAAATAAAATGTCAAGTTTTTATTGCGATTGAGTAAATTTTTAGAAAAACCTTTAACCGAAATAAGTAGATACCAATTTACCAATTTAATTTAAAAAATATATGCCTTTGTGCTCTATATCTTAAAAATCGCTACAAGTTATTGACCCAAACATACAATTTTATCCTTTGTTGCAAGTTAAAATGGAATTTTTGTTTACTTAGCTTGTTGTTAAAACAAACTAAGAATTTAGAATGAAAAAATGTTGGATTGGACTTTTTTAACAAGTATTTAATATTCATCGTTTGCCTCCATTATTTTGGGAAAAACTGCTTTAGAAAGCTTGATGTGCCTTGAATCATTGATTTCAATAACATTCAAAAACTTAACACGGCCTAAACTATAATTTTGGGGAATTATTCAGGTTTCGTAGGTTACCTGTGAGTTTTTCCTTACTTTAGATAAACTAAATTATGTAATACGAAGATAAACGTATTTTATTAATTACCTCTTACTGTAGTTTCTATACAGATTGTACTATCTTCTTTTATGCCGTGAAAAAATTGCTTTTCAAGGAACTAATATTTACATCTTAAGGTGTGGTTTGAAAAGGCACTAGATTTTATATTTAATAATCTAAATGCCCAGTAATGTTCTTCATGTATCTCTGCGGAACCACGTCCAGTTTGGCCTATTTGATAATTATATTTTCGATTTTATCTGTCCTTTTACAAAAATATGATAATGTAATAAATTGATTTTTGTTTAAATTTTGGGCTCTCGGGTAAATATTGGTCATCCTGTTTTAAAAACCCATTTTAAACGAAGCCGATTGAAATACCACTCTTCTTTCAATTAATTATAATTTTGTATAATGACAGAGGGATTGCAAATGTTTTTCTAATAATTCAATGATAGCAATATCAAATAGGGTAATTAGAATTCGTATTTGTTTAAAGGTTAAATCCAATTTTGTTATTGTTGTGAGTCAAGGTGAAGTCTAGAAAATGTATTTGTTCATTTTGTTTCAATTCTAAGATAAATTTGATTTTGAGGTGTATATTTTTTACTGGACTTATCAACTAGTCCAGTTGGCACGGGACTCCACTTAAACGGGGAATTATATTGTCCATATATCGATATCAAAAATGATATGTGCTTTTCTGTGAACTCCAAGCTAAATATTGTTTTCTCTCTTAAAAATAGTGAAACAAAAAAATGTGTTTATATAACTTTCTAATTGTTTTCTCTATATGTACCATGAATATATTCGCTAATAATTTACTTAAAGGTAAAACCATTAAAACCTTTTCTTATTCTATAGTTTGCTAATAATACTTATTATTAAATTATTTGAAGCCAGTCATTTATTGACATACTTATCACATCGGGTTCGAGTGGAAGATCATTCGTAAGAGTGAACTCCGCCCTTCTACATGCAGTCAAAATTATTTGTATATATTTTTTTTTTCTTGCGGTTTGTGTACAATTATATATTTATTTATGTAATGCATGATAGATAAAGTTAAATACAATACAATACAATACATCAAAGGAAGCAAGTTTTGAATTTTTAGGTGGAGTTTTAAAACAATTTTTGTGTATTTTTAAAGATCATGTAATTTTATTGCAAAATTACCAATTTTTTTGATGTTTCTAAAATTTTCAAGCAGACTAGTTTCAAGATTTTTGGAAACTTCTAAAATTTCTAATATTCTAATATGACACATTTTGTAAGATTTCTCTTTAAAACTTCCAGCATATTCCAGTAATTTTCATTTTACTTGGAGTAATTTCACTTTTAATTTATGGGTTTATAGAATTTTCAAGCAACTTTTTCTAAAATTTTCTATGGTGTTTATAATATATCGTTTCCACATACATTCATGTTTTTATGTCGAATACCTTCACTAAAATTCTTCAGCAACCTGCATAATCTTGACATTTTTAATATTATATTGGAGCAAAAATTGATGTCATCTCAAGCTTAATTTTGCAAGGTTAGGATATTTCTTCCAGTAATTAAATTGATTGTTGAATTAAAACAAAACTGTTTTACCACGGGTTAAGTGAGAAACTAATTATATTCTTCCAGTAATTTATTTGTCAAATTATGAAAATTTTCTACCAAGGTTATATAATTTTCTAAAATTGGTTGAATTTTTTCCATCACCACTTGTGTCATTTTATCAGATTACTCTATAAAAATTCTTGAGATTCAGACAGCTTCGCTTCAGAATAATATAGTAATTTCTCTTTAGAATTGCAAAAATTTTCTTCTATGGTTATACTTTTTTCAACAGTATCTCTTTCACATTTGTAGAATTTTCTTCCATGTTTCAAAATTTCCAAAAATTTCTCATGTAGATTTCTTTAATTTTTCAGCAGGTTCTACTTTCTTTAGTTGAATTAATTTTTAAAAATGCATGTAATTTTCAGCATTATTTATTTCAGAAGTAAAGGGCAATTTCTCTTTCAAGATCAGAAAATTTTCTTTGATGGTTTTAGAATTCTTTAAAACAATTTTTGTAGTAGTCTCAATTTCAATATGTTTGGCCATAAATATTTTCATTCGATTTTCTTTTATTTTTTTAGCATGGCTACTCTTAATTTATCTTTTGTTTAAAAAAATTCATACTTTTCTTGTAAATGCTCATTTCACTAAAAGTTTACTAGAGGAAAATTTATCAATGAAAATAACTATGAATTTAAAGCTTTTTCTTACAAAAAAAATGGTTATAATCTCTTAAAAGTAAATATTAAAGAAATATTATTTTGTTTTGCATTTAAAAATATTATCATTTTCAAACTACAAAAAGAATATATAAAAATGAACAATTCACATATATTTAAAATGACTTATATTTAAAACTTTCTACATATTTACTGTTTTAAAATATAACCCATGCTTAAAAATTTGTTAGAATTTTATACAAGATATTCACTCTAAAATTTTTAATAAAATTATCTGAGAACAATAAATAATATTCTAGGCACACTTTAAAATGTTGTGTAATATAGAAATTTATATTATGTACACATAAATTCCGGACGTTTTAATATACATAAAGGCGAAATAAGTAGCATATTTATATCGGCCCCCGTGATACAACAACACTAAACGCAAAAACCACCCCCCTTATCTACGGTGGAAGTTATTTGGGATACCGCCGACGGAATTATATTTACATTTACAAATTAGCCGAGTCGATTCCGTCCGCCCCGTAACGTTTTCATCTCGTCAGCTCAACGTTCCGGGAGGTAATTTTTGCGAAACCCTGGATATGATTATGGCCCCCGCCGAAACCCAGCTACGCTCTTTCTGCACACCCCCGGCATTCCCCTCCGCGCCATCCATTAGTTCCGCCCGCCGGATCGCTCTTGGTGGTATGAATAATAACCGTTTATCAACTACCAGGCAAGACATTTATTCGTGAGGCAATTATTTCCCGTTTTTAATGCAAATGCTGCTCCATTCTCTCCTCCTACATCTTTTTATTATACCATTTTTGTCCGAACCACATACCAGTCCGAATTAATGGGTCCGAATTAAAATTCAAAGCTCAAATATGTATTTTTTTAAAATAAATAATTTATTAACATAATTATTAGTTATTGAATTGTCAAGGCTATTACTTGGTGAAATTCCATAATATATAAGGTAAAGTAATCACTTGAAATTTCAAACCAAGGATTTTATTTGCCTTATTCATTATTATTTATTGTATGAGTTTTCATTGTTAAATATCCCCTTGATAATGAATATCATCAAAACGAATTCTCGAGAGAAAGTAAAATAAAACCAAGTTGAAACAATATTAAAAACTATGGTGGATGCGCCGGGCATACCAAAATTATTTTCGTGAATTTATTATAAAGTTAAATTATTTTTACATTATTATTATAGAACCATACAGGCTCAAAGCAATATGTGTTAATATTAATCAAATTAAACCAACCAACAAAGCTAAATTATAATAAATCAATTGTTACTTCAAAAAAGCACTCTAAAAACCCAATAATAATTTTTAATCCTATTAATGAATGAAAGTGAAATTATATCACATTACAATAGACTTTATAGAATAAAAGCGAGTGCATTGGGTACGTATGAATTATTATCTCTATTTTACTCTCAATTAAAAACATTTTTGCAGTATTATATTTGCACATTGATATGGACTCACTGTAATCTGTGTCAAATTAAAACCGACTTCGGCAACGTAAAAATGTAAAAATTCCATGCGTGCATTTGGGAATTCAATTTATTCGATTCGAATTCACGTGAATAATTGCTCTCTGGACCGTATATGAATTTATATATATTTTACATGCAGCAGCATTTTATTTATGCATACGTCGGTTTTTCGACGGTTGCAGTGATATTGCCAACGGGGTAAATGGGTATTGGTAAATAATTTTAAAGGTAATTGAAAATTTGTGTTTAGGCTAAAAGTTACTCTTTTTGTTATTCAGATTCGCTGAATAATAATCGGCGCTATGACTGAAACCAATATTGATGCAAATATATGTTTGTTACGGGTACATAATAAACTATATTTTCCATGGAAACAATTGTTTAAATGTCTATTAAATGTCTATTATTGTTTAAATTATTATCAGCACAATCATTAAATTCAAACATTTATTACCAATATGTAATCTATTAAAACGGTGCTTAAACATATATAAATTAATTAATTAAATGTTGAGGATGCATTGGGCACGTAAAAATTTTCCAATAAATCGTCAAATATTTGGTCACTAAATTATTTTAATAAAATTAAACCAATTAATAGTAATTACCTATGTAGATTTTACATTTTTACATTTTTTTCAGTAATTTAATTTCTAAATAAATAATTTACTGACCTAGCATTCCCTTGACTTATGCTAATAAATTACCATAGCGTACTCTCACTAAAACTAATTAAGTTAATTATTTGATATGAAAGAATTTATTAGTAATTATAAAAATAAATTTTTTGTAAAAAATATATTGTACTTATTGAATTTTTAGTATTGCGAGAATAATCTATTAGTTATAAAAAAATATTTCATAGATTCAATCCTCATTACTAGACAGCCTATTCAATTAACTAATGCTATACCTCCATACAATTAATAACGATCTAATGATGACAAATGTTAAGATTTGACGTTGAAAAGCACTGTCAACTATTCCAAAGTGTCTTATTACAATAAAGCCTAATTATGTCTCGAAGAACAGGGGGGATATCATTGTCACATTATCGTATACAAAATTCACTACTCATTGTTTATGTGCTGTCAGCAAATTTATAATTTGTATTAACCGTATAATGATTTTGAACATTGTATATTGTTTCATGATGGTATGAAAAATAGGAATGAATATATTATATTTCAATTAATATCAAGTAATACTTGATTGCTGCTTGTTAACGTTCATTACTTCTAATTACTTACCTTACATAATTATTTAAAGACTTAGAAATTATAATTCCAAGAGCTATTAAATGTAATATCAAACATACATATTTGAAGAATTTTAAATGTTAAAATCTTTAAAATTAATATGGACTGTAAAGTTATAAATTATAAATGCTAAAAGCTACTAAACGCTTTCATTTATATAATTACAATTAACTGGTACTAATTAATCTAATTCATATATCGTACTCAAAAATTATTTGATGGGACTTGCTGAGAATAGTTTTAATCAAGACTCAGTATTAGAAGCTGTTTATTTTTTGACCGATAAGATCATTTTCAAAAGACACTATATTGTATACCTAGATGAAATCAAACAAACGTTAGCAATAAATTCGACCTAATCATCAAAAGAATAAATTTAAGAAAACGTATTGTCCTAACAGGTAACTGACACAGCAATACATTATTTTCAATGACCAACACACATATTTTATGCAAATAATCAAGAAATCTACAAGTATTAGGTCAGTCATCAAAGAATTTTAACTAAACTATTTAATAATAATACTTCTTTCCAGTAATTTAATTTATAATATAAATACTTCACTGCCCTAACGTTCCCTTGACTAATGCTAATAAATTATTTATTATCTTAGCGTAATTTTGACCTACCTCAATAAAATAATCATCACACTCGTATACCTTTAAACTGCGCTTATAAATAATTTAATGTTCTGGCAAACTTTTAACCTATCCCAGCATTTTTTGTTATTTTTATCTCAATAAATTATTCCTAATTTTCTGACCTACCCCAATGAATTATTGGTTACCCTTATATTTATTTGGCCTCTTTCAATCAATTATACATTACCTTTATATTTCTTTGACCTTCCTTAATAAATTATTAATGGCCCTAATTTGACTTGACTTATCCTAATAAATTATTTATTGACCTATTTCAATTAAATATGCGTTGCCCTAACGTACCCTTAAGAGTTTAACCTAGTTATTTAATGTCCTGGCAGACTTTTGACCAATTCCATCAAATTGTTTATTGTTATCTCCAAACCTTATTCATTATTGAAACGTAATTTTGACCTACCCCAATAAATTATATTTTACCATTATGTTCCTATGACCTCTTCCAAACAATTATTCATTATCTTTATGTTCCGTTGACATTTCCCAATAAATTATTTATTGTCTTAAAACAACTTGACCTATCACAATAAATTATTAATTGCATTAGTGTTCTCTTGACCTCTCCCAACAATTTATCAATTTCCCTACTATACCATGGCCAATCCCAATATATTATTAATTGCATTAATGTACTCTCAACTTTTACCAATAAAATTTTCATTGCAGATGCAATAAATTTGTCAGCAACTGTTAAATTGTAAAACTAAACTTAGGCTTATTGAATTTCGACTTATATCGGATGTAACCCAGAGATCGATGTTGATCTTACATGAAGCCTTTAGATTTCGAAACTAATTAAACAGTGAACTCTACGTACGTAAATCCTGGGTTCTAAATTATATTAAAACTATGAATATCATGTAACATTTTTTTGTAATTTTCTAAGCAGGAAAAACAAAGTCAATAAAGAACAAAGAATAATTTGTTTGGTCCCATTCTTCCTTTTTTTATCTGAATTCAGTCAGTTTTTAAGTGGTGTAATTTTGTTTCTCGCTGTAGAATTTCATATTTTTTAAATATATTAGAGATAAAGCTCTGATGATGTATAAAGATTATAAATGAAATTGCTTTTGTGATAATTTTTCATTAAGTAACTAGTTAGTTTTAGGCTGCAATATCATGTTTATTTTAAGGTACTTAATAGTTATTTAAGGTACAAGTGTAAAAAGTGATGTTTTATTGCACGAACTGGCGTTTAAAAACACGAGCGAGGAACGAGCGAGTTTTTTTTAAGCCAGGAGTGCAATAAAGAAACTTTTTACACGTGTGCCTTACAAAATTTTATCTTCGATCGTAAAGGATTTCAAAGAATATATTCTTATGAGTAATATTTTAATGCATTTCAATAATTCAATTAATGAAAACATATTTTACCCGCAGTGCACTAATGAAAGCGTTACTTAGCAACCAGTAAACAAGTTGCACAAATATCGGCAGCCATTATTATTTATGGAAAAAATGTTCGCTTTATTGTAATCGCTTCGACTTGCATTAAATGAAATCTTCAGAGTTCTTAAATCTGCAATTTGGTTTGAATTATATATTTTATTTATAGTTTATTAGTTATTTGTATCAATTAATAAAAAAATGAGTTTTTCGTCGAAAATTTGTGCTATAATATATTCATCTGTCAAATTTGACATTTCTGTGCAATAAAAACAGTTTGACATTACCGTGCAATAAAAACGTAAAAAAAACACTAGTGCTTTAAAAAGCCATTTTTACAATCAAAAATGATGCAAAAAGCGTCTACTTTCTGTACGATCGTAGATAAAAAATATTTTATCTCTAATGATATAAAAATAAATAATTCCTTTTTGATTATTTTTAAAGATAAATTTTTTAAATCTTCTAATGAAAGTTTTATTCTCATTACTTAGACTAAAATTAGTATCATTTTATTTCTAGCTGTAGCTTCTAGATTATTTTCTAAAATATCAAAGGTATAATATTATTATTGTGGTTTGAAATTTTAAGGCAAACTCGCTATGTGTGTCTTTTTAAGTAATTTTCAAATCCCACATGCAATTTTCATTCTCATCACTTAGTTTACAAACAGCGCCATTTATTTCGAGCTCAAAATGTCAATTATTTTATTATACTTAACTACTTTCTCCCAAGATGCATCAAGATTTAATATTACATTTTTTCTGGTACTTCAAATCTTCAACTGCACGTTGGAATCTATTCACTTAAATTCCAAGTTAGCTTAATTATTTTAATGTATATTAAAGATATGCTATCTTCGAGAATGTATTAAAGTTTTGAATTTTTTTCCTCATGTAATTCATTTTTAGAAATTTTTGAATATACCTTCTCATCACTCAGGATTTAATTGGCACCATTTTGTTTCTAACTGTAGTATCCAGATCATTTAATAATACCGGGCGTTTCTAAATATATATCAGGGTTGTAGAGCGTCAAAATAGTAAGTATTAGTTACAGTTGGTTAGCTAAACAAAAATGGCAAATAATCTTTTCGCATAAATTTTACACAAAAAACATTTAATTTAGTGGTGCCTCATTGCAATCTCGTAAGAATGATATAAGTCCTAGATACGCGCATTTAAATTGTTCAAATGTTGGTTTTCAAATAACTAGTCGCCATTTTTGCTATTAGCGTCTACAAGCACATATGCGTACGAACAAACAGAACTATTTTAGTTGCTATTTAATTCTATGTATTAATTATAATTTTAGGTTTTCTGAAATAAAAAAATATAAAGAAACACCCAGCATGTTAAATTTCTTCACAAATGTATTTTTATTTACTATATGTAAATAAATTGTGAACAAAGTGTTAGGATGTTTTCAATACAATTTATCATAAAAATCTTCACGTAACTTGAGAAATATATCTATCTTTAGTAATGTTTTCAAATTTTGAAACTAATTGCTTGTATGATTATTATTTTTTTAAATTATTTTAGAAATTTCAAATTTTAAATGCAATTTTCATTCTGATTACTTAGCCTTTTTTTGTTTCAATCTGTGGTATATCAATTATTTTTATAATAAAATAAACATAATATTTTTTACAATATATCTAGGTTCTTAGATTTATTTCTTTTCTACTGTTTTTATTTAATTTTAAATTATGAAATGCAATTTTTAATTTTATCAGTGTGTTTCGATATGGTTTGATTATTTTTCTAGCTTTGAAATTTCGATTATTTTATAATATATTAAAGACATATTATTCTTGATAATGTGTCATTTTTTTTTGTGATATTAGAGATTAAAAAAGTCAAAATTGCCAAATGAAATTTTCATTTACATCATTTATTTTTTTATATTCCAAATATGTAAATGCATTTTTCACTTTCATGACTTAGTTTTAAGTGAAGCCATTTTATTTCAAGCTGTGGTATCTTAACTATTTTTTTAGAAATGTTCAAATCTTCAAATGCAATTTCCATTCTTATCATTCAGACTACAGTTAGCCCCATGTTGTTTCTACCTATAGCCTCTAAATAATTTAGTAATATATGAAAAGTATGTTATCTATGATTTTGTTTTAAAAATTGTACAATTAATTGTTCGTGTGATTATTATTCTTTTCAAAAATAAACTTAAAAAATAAATAAAACACTTTTTACTTTGTTTTACTACAATAGTGTTTTATTGGCTGAGACTAAGTTTCGATCATTAACTGATCATTATCAAACATAAAGTACTTGCTTTATTTTTATTCGAAATGTACCACCAAGTAAACGTTGACAACATTCAAGAATTAATCTAATCTTTAAATTCAACTGTCATTCTCAATATTCACACTACCATTTGTTTTAAACTGTAGTAACTAAATTATTGGGCAATATATCAATTAGATGTTTTGAAAATTTAATTCCTCGTGTGATTACTTTTTATTATTGGTAATTTTCTGTTATTCGGCTTTGCACAATTTTATATTTTCTACCTTTTAAATGCAAGAAATTAAATTTGCATAAGTACTCTCGGCGAATAGTTATAGGCACGGAAAATAAATAATTTTCTAAGAAAAATCAAAAGTAGGCTAAGATAATAATTTATTTTTTAACCTAGACCAAACGTATCCTAGGGCAATTAATAGTGTATTGGGATAGGCCAAGAGTACGCTAAGGTAACAAATAATATATTAGTCTAAGTCAATAGTTCATTAAAATAATAATTAGAACTAATTCTTCTGAGATTTCTCCACCATAGTTTTTACATTATTAAAATGCTTAATAATAATAATGTAAAAAGTACTGTGCAGAAAGCTCAGAAGAATTAGTTTTAATTATTGTTTTTCATTATACTGCACCTGTAAACAATATTTAATTTTCACTTAAATAATTTATTAGTCTAGTTCAAGGGTACGCTACGGCAATAACTAATTTATTAGGATAGGTCAAGAGTAAGTAACGGTAATTTAAAAAATATTCGAATCAGTCAAGACCGAACTTGAATCATAACTAATTTATTTTTCTAAGAGTGCGCTAGGGTAAAAAATAATAACTGAATGACAAAACAATTGTTGTTTTATAAAGTTTATAGTTTAAAATAAGTTACAGACAAGAACTTATACTTGAAGTGTGCGGGCACAATTTCTTTCGTATATTTAGTTTAATATTTTTTACTATGCCAAAAAACTTAAATACAGTAGTTGGTGACGTGTTTACCCTGAGTGGACGATAGTTCGATACTAATTTCTTCTTTGTTTTCATTTTAAGCAATAATATATTTGCTACGTTTTGAAGGTTATAAATTTAATTTCAAAATATTGCTCCAACTATAATTCATTGGCATAGGCAATGCATTATTTATTTAGAAAAATTAAGACTACCCTAAAGCAATAACAAATTTAATAATAAAAATATAAAATTCCTCTACGTTGTAGAAAATTAACTAACAAATGAGTCTTATTAAGACTACAAAAAATAAATCACTTGTTGAAACAACTACTTCTCTGGCTAATACCTCAACAGAGAGAAGTAGTTGTTTCAACAAGTGACTGGTTTTTTTGTAGTCTTAATAAGACTCATTTGTTGTAGATTATACGAAATATTGTCGTGTTTTTTCTAATTATCAATAACAAATTTATTGGGATACGTGAATAGTACACTAGGGTAGGAAATAAATAGCCAGGGCAAGGGTACATTAGGAAAATGATTTTAATTATATATTGGAATAGGTCAGGAATACACAAGGTCAACAATAATTTATTAGAATTTAGTATACTAAAATAATTAAATAATTAAGTGAATAATTAATTGAGATAGGTTAAAAGTACACTACATCAATAATTATTTTTTATAAGACTTCAAATATATAAGACTATATAATAGGTAGATCTCAACTAGTAGATCATAAAGGTTTAATGTAGTGTTTCTTAATAAAACACGTTAGAATTCACTTTCTTCACAATTTATTTTGTATTCACTAGATGTACATTTCGAGCACTAAGTGCTCATTATCAATAGCTAACGAGCTAATGAGCACTTAGTGCTCGAAATATACATCTAGTGAATACAAAATAAATTGATGTCTAGAATCAGGTTTAAAAATCTCATTATATTTTTAAAATTTGACGACATAGACAGTAGAGAGGATCGTAAATTATCTGACAAGCTATCTGGTATCTGGAATGTATTTGTTATCTTTGTAGGTAACTGCAAGACAATGATGCATCCGGAAATTCATTTAGCCGTGAATGAATACCTAGTTGCAGATAGAGTTAGGTCTCCGTTTAGAATATATATGAAAAGTAAACTAGATAAATATTGTATCAAAATTTGGGCTCTTGTGAACTGCGAAAATACTTCTAGCCATAATTTTCAAGTACCTATGAAAACGAAATAATATTTTTGAGAGAGGAATTTTAGATATTGTGAATAATTTTTCATATGACTATGGAATAACAACAGAAACATGTTTTACTTCTCTTTCATTATCAAGTAAATTATTAAATAAAGTATGAATAAAACTGTTCTGTCCTTTATTCACTCTTAGATATGTAGTTGGAGTGGTAGGCAATCATTATCAATAGCAACTACATTAAATATGTTTAATGTTCTAGCATATTTGTATTCACAGCTAATCAAAGTTTCTTAGTTTCTTACTCAAAAGATAAAGAAAAATCTATGATTCTACGCTCTTCTGAACATGAACACAGATAATATAACTGAAGAGAGCTAAAGAAATCCTAAAATTATACTTTATTATAAGAGTACAAAGAACTATATACTACTAGAAAAATAACTAACAGTTACCAAATTCTTTCGTTTGAATACATTCTTGATATGCTGGCATAAAATCATTTGCGTTCTAGAAAATCAAGTGTCCAAACTGGTATCAAATTAGTTTTGTTGCACGTAGAATGTAGTTGTAGGATCTAGGGAAGTAATTAGTGGTTGATTACATAACTAGAAGCTATAAAAGTCTAAGAACCAACATGAAAATAGTTGCACCTGATTTTGCATATTATGATGAACTACATGTAGCTGCAGCTGGTACAAGTGATAGGTGTTTACTTTGCAGTCGTAAACAAGATCGTAAATGTCGAAAAAGATGTAATAAATGTTCAGCATTTGAGTCCACAGAATATTCTACTAGCATTATTATACGTAAAACTTTTGATACGTAATGTGTTATTCGTAAGAATATAAATAATGCCCATTTTGTGTTCCTAATAAATTTGTATTTCACATAATATGTTTTATTTTTATACGTTAAAATTATTGAAAACCTTTAAACTAGCAATAGCACAGTGAAAAAGTATTCGGGTAAAATTCTACTCCAAATGGTCTTCCGTATAAAAAAGATGAATCAGGCTTAGGAAGGTTAATATTTCGAATTCGTTAAATGGACATTAATTATAATAGGTAACAAAGTACAGTAATACAAATTGATCGAGATGCGACTTGCACTAACAAGGTGAGCGAAAACGAGTTTTTTTGGTCGTCGTGTGCAGATGATTAGACTTTTTATCAGTAATATAATAATTTTTAAGTAATTTGATTACTTGTAAGATTATGAATTTTATAAATTTTCTAATTAGTTTTGGCAGTTTATGTATATAATATTAGTTGACTTTAATAAGCACAACAAAATATTTGTGTTATGCTGAACGATGAGTTCTACAAAGAAAAGCAATTTAATTGACTAAGTTTATAGTTATGTTTAAATACTAACAACACATATAAATATAATACATAGAAAATGAAAAACTTATCATCGCCCTACAAACAATACGTCGCGTTGAACTTCTCGTAATTAAATCCGTCCTTATTTCCTTAGTTAATATCCGCGTGATATATGGATCTCGCCGAAGTTCAACACGAATTAATTCCTTGCAAGGTAACTAGCTCTCCCTTGTAGCTAATCCCTTCAAGTGAAATTAACTCGCGGATTGCGGTTAGATGTGCGTACACCGGGAGACGTAAAATCTTTTCCATGTAAAACGTAATTGTCGGGCGTATAAGAGGATTCCGCGTGGTACTTAACAGATTACAGATTAGGGACGCCGCCGGCTTTCCGCCGACCCAATTTCCACTTTTTTGACAATCTAAAATTGATGTTGCGCTGTTTACCCCCGTTTCGGGAAAGTTTTCGGTAATGGCCGCCAATTGACCGGGCGCCATGGTGAACGGGGAAGTTTTGCGTAAGGTGTCTCGGCCGATCTAATTTCCTGGAGAGGACCGCCGACAGATTCGCAAATCATTAAGGTTTTCGAGTAAATTTTCGATTAGTTTGCCAGTTCGAAATAGCTGCTTATCACGAAGGTGTATTACCAAAAGCGATTAGATTTTGTCTATTAAACTTTAATAGTTAAATCTAGATAATAGCCAAGTGTAGATAGCAATAGCTTATATTGATATTATATTTCATTAGAACAATATAATTATAACTGCAAACCTTTTGTCAATAAACTACAACTGTTTTCCAATTAGTGTAGTTAAAGAAGTATTAAAAATTGTTATTTAAATACAGTAACATGATTGTTTGCATCTAATACAAGTGCTGAAACCAATAATTCTGAACGATGTTTATTATATAACTTAATAAGAAATGTTATAGCAGCTATGAGTCATGTAACACAAATACCTGGAAGTGCTTTAGCGAGAGGAGTAGTTGTTATTAGCTGTTAGTTCTTGCATAATTTTTATATAAGATAACGATGCAGTAACGCTCAGAGATATTAATTTTAATTTTGGTAAAGAAAAACACTTGTTATGTTCCATATTGTTATTTTTACTTTCAGTTTCCTGACACGTGTTTCGATCATACTCGATCATTTTTACAGGTTAAACAGTTTGAAAATGATCGAATATGATATATTTGTATTTCACAGAATATATTTTATTTTTATACGCTAAAATTATTGAAAAAAAAATGAATCGGTCTTAGGAAGGTTAATATTTCGAATTGGTTGAATGGACATTAATTATAATAGGTAACAAAGTACAGTAATACAAATTGATCGAGATGCGACTTGCACTAACAAGGTGAGCGAAATTGAGTTTTTTTGTCTTCGTGTGCAGATGGATTAGACTTCTTATCAGTAAACAGTGCCTGCCTTTAATAATTCTTAAGTAATTTGATTACTTGCAAGATTATGAATTTTATACATTTATAACAAATGATCGAGTATGATCGAAACACGTGTCGGGAAAATGAAAATAAAAGTAACAATATGGAACATAACAAGTGGTTTTCTTCACCAAAATTACATATCTGGTTCCATCAAGAGGGTAGCTTAACAAGTATCAACGATATTAATTTTTCTCAATAGCATAAAAATATATATAACGCGGTTGTAAAATATTTCAATTAAATGTAAATGTAGGCTCATTAAAAGCAAACAGCTGCCATCATCTGGAGGCAAACATTTGTCTAGGGAAATTAAAACCTAGAATTAGTTTTACCGAGTGGTATAAAAGAGAACAACGGATAACATGCAACTATGTTTCAAATTTTAAATTAATACTCCATTACTTTCCCTTAAATAATAAAAACTGATGTGATTAGAGTAATTAAATTAACGTTTTAATAACATTATCTCTATTTGCTCCCTGATAAAAAGTCATTTAATTATATGAATTTATCGAATATCAGCTATCTTAAATCACAAATTAATATCAATAAAACCGTATATGCCTAGTTATTACTGCGCGTGATTTAATTTCATTTTATAAATGTATAGTCAACGCCTGGACCATTAATCAATCAAATTGATTGAATACCTTTTTTATGGAGGTTTAAAAGAGATCTGTATATTTAGAATATGAAAAGGTATTGGTAATCCATTAAAAATGAGATATTTTATACTTTTTGATAATAATTTTCTGTTTAATTAATAACACGCGTGTTAGTAATTACAATGTATCAATGGTAAAATTGTTAAACACTAAGCCATATTAATAATAATAAGAATTTACCAGATAAAATCACACTAAAAATTTAATTCTTTTAAAGAACTAATCTTTATGTACATTAAATACAAACTAAACATAAAATATATGTTTCAGCAAATGTTCTTACTGACTCCCATGTATCACCATCATATAATCCTGCCGAATCGTGTGTTAAAGCATTTATTTTCCGATTGGTAAATACAGTTTATGTACGATATGAATAAAAACGGTCCTATTACTCTCCCTTGAAGAATTCCGTAATTTACAGTCCTAAATTTACTTGTATGTGTTCCAATTTGGACAGTCTGTCTTCTTGATGCCATGTAATTTTGGAGGTTTATCTCTTATTCCCATCATCTCCATTTGAAAATACAGTTTATAAACGATATAATTAAAAACGGCACTAAAACTCTTCGTGGAAAAATTTCGTAATTTATAGTCCTAAATTTACTTGTATGCATTCCAATTTGGACAGTCTGTGTGTCAAGTAGTTTTCGAGCTTTACATCGTATTCCCTTTATCTCCAAATCATCGAGAAAATATTTGTGTTTAACTGTATTAAACGATTTCTCTATGAAGTCTATGAATACACAAAGGGCTTTCTTTCCTGAATCAAGGGAATTATAAATTTTGCCAGTTAAATCAGCAATGGCATGTTGCGTCGAAATACCATCCTGGAATCCGAACTGGAATTCCGATATAAGCTTGTTTTTCTTTGAAAAACTTACAACACGTGATTTTAATATCTTTTCAAAAAATATCTTCATTGCTTAGCAGATTGAAAGACCTATAATTTGTAATGAGTTCATTGTCTCGACCTTTGTAAATTATTATTATGATTACCTTCTTCAATACGGTGGTGTATTTAGCACTTTCTATTGTTAAGTTTATAAACTGCAACAATCATCTATTAGTTTTTTACTTTACTGATTTTACCTGGCGCTTTATTAGGTTTTAAGTTGATGGATTGTGCGTAAAACTTCATGTCTGTCAGTGGGCATTAAGAATAAATTAAAGTTTTATCGAGTTACTCCAGTAATCGCGTTTTAATTGATTATACAACGTATCTCTCGAATTGACAGACTTAATAAATCCCATAGTAATTTAAAACTTTCTTTTGGGTTGGCTCTTTGCTTTAATTTCAATTAATCCAAGGGTGTTTACTAATATGTCTATTGCAGAATCTACATTATCTGCCGTGCATTATTCCTGTCCTTCGAATAGAATTCAATTCAGTAGATTAATTTCTTTATTAACAATTTCCCTTTCCAGCTGTAATAATGTTGCATAATTATCTATCATATGCCATTTTAAAACAATTACATTATTTCCTTTCTCATTTTTTTACGAATATGTGATATATGCAAGTTGATGAGTTTCTGTTTACGCACTTAGGATAATGAAAATGAAAATCAAGTCAAAAATTGGTTTTACCAATGATCAAACACATCTGCTTAAATCTAATATCAAGTTACCATTAGTTAAGATGACGGGTGAAAGTAGAACGCCTGAAGAAGCCATTCTGTATTTAAAGTGTTGCACCAGCGTTATGTGCAAAATTTTGGTGCATGTAAGGTGTAGCAACAGTTATCATCGCAGCTGCAGTAACAAAATCAAAGGGATGCAGTTCGTGGATGGCACTAGAGTAATCTGCTGTGGACCATATGACGAAAGTGAGGTTAGCCAAACAATACTTGGTATTTAAAATTTGTCACTTAAGAAACCAGTCGAATAAAATCATTGTTGAAATTACTGATAAAAATGTTATCTTAAACGAGCACAATCAGCTGCCTAAAGATAAAATTAATACAATGGAAAATGAGAAGTTAAACAAAGTAAATATAAAAGAAAACTGTTGGTGACATCTATGAAACAAAAGCCAAAACCAAGAATATAAGAGACAAAAAGGCTCGTAATCAATATGCAAATAGATCTCTGTCTACAAGTGATTTTCATGATAAAAAGCAGAACGAGATAAATACTGTTTTTTATGTGCCGGAATTTGTTCGCTGGAAGTCGTAAGCGAGCAAAAAGCGGAAGATAAACGTACTTCGATAATATCTTGAATTTTGGAGGCGTTCACTTCGTAGTACATTTTTAATGAATAACTTTTTTATACTACTTTTTATTTTTATATAACACTTGTGACTAGTTTCGAATTACACAGTAATCATTATCAAACTTAGTTAAACATTAGAACGTTTAACTTTTTATACTACTTTTTATTTTTATACACTTGTGACTAAAAAAGTTAAACGTTTTTGTACTTCGATAACTCGGCAAGTAAATAACTAACATTTAAGTGAACTAGAGGGACCAGCAATCATTCAAAATAAATTAAATTGGAAAACTGTAATCAGGAAGAAGAAGAAAAAGACGAAAACCCAAGGAATAATAGGAATATCTAATAATAATAATCATAATATTAAAACTGTACCTCGGAAGGCGTTCCTGTGCATTTGACGTATGTAACCAAACACAACATCGGAGGATATTATAAATTACATGAAAAAGGCATTTCCAGAAGTCACCTGCGAACTATTGTAAAGTAAATTTGCACATTATTTCCCGTCCTTTAAGGTGACTATAGATTTATGAAACTTCGAAAAAGTAATGAACTCAAAAATGTGATCCTGCGGAGCATATGTTTCGCGGTTCTTTCACAAGAAAATTCAGCAACAAGAAAAGAAATAACACGGAGGACTAACAAACAGGAAGACGGCTTGATAAGAGTTTTTCATCATAATGTCCAATTTATAAGAAATAAAATTAGTGAAATTGATAATACCTTATGTGAACTAAATATAAATGTATTTCTAGGTACAGAACACTGGGTGACCGATTGTGGGTCCTTTCCAAATATTGCAAACATCAAACTAGCATCAGTATTTAAAAGAATGAATAATATTCACGGTGGATCATCAGTTTTTGTTAGGAGTAATTTTAATGCCATAAATACACCTGACATAATCGCTTTTTCATGAGAAAAAATACTGGAAATAACAGCAGCAGAATTAATGGTAAAACCAAAACACAATATTGTTACTTTTTGTATATATCGTTTTCCAGATGGAACCTTTTCTGATGTTTTGAATATTTTTGAGAATATCTTATATAAATCGTTTTATTGGTAGCAATTATGTAACGATTGAAAAGGTACTGTATTGTTGCAAAAACACTGCAGTAGTTAATAAATCAAACTTATATTGGAAAAACACAAAATAATTATTGGGGGTGACTTTAACGTGGATTTAATGAAATCTGAGGATTTTAAAACTGCCATGCTTAAAAACCCAGTTGATAGTTATAATTTAAAATTTATGATTAATACAGAAACGCGGATTAGTAATAATAGTAGAACTTGTATTGATAATATTATATCTTAACCAACCTTAAATCTGTACGTACTCGAGTAGTTGATACACATCTCTCGGACCATCAAAGACAAATTTTATCATTTATGTGTTAACACAAAAAGGAAATAAAAAATATCACGACACGAATTATTAATAATTACACTCTGAATTCAATGAGCAAAGAATTGAATAATATAAATTGGAATGATCTGTTACTTCACTGTAAAAAATTCGATTTATTTTTTAATGTATTTTATAATAAATTCAAGGCAAAAAGTCAATGGTTCACGGAATATTTAAAACATCTAAAAAATTTAGTAGTTATATAACCAACAATATCTCCAAACAAATAGCGCACAGGTAAAAAGTAAGTATATGATTGCAAAGAAAATTTATAAAACATCATTACAAAAAGAAATTAGGAAGTACAATTCAAACTGAATCATAAATTCAAAAAACAAGTCTAAAGAATTATTCGAAGTAAAAATCAAAATGATCAACAACAAAGTAAATCTCTCAATTCTCTGCACGTTCATAATTTAAAAAAATAGAAGATCCCCAAGATATTGCTGATACATTAAATACATACTTTATCTCTGTCGGTAATAAAAAAGGAACCACTCAACTAAAAACATCATAATCTTAAAATTAATGTTTTAAAACCGATATTTCTCTATCCAGCGCGTGGGAATGAATTAAAAAACTTAATATCCGATATGAAATCAAATTTCACGAAAGATATTGATGTTATGTCTTCAGGTATCATTAAGAACGGTACGAATTACATAACTAAACCCAGGAAATAAACATGTCAATGTTTGAAGGAGTTTTCCCTTCAATTGTAAAAACTGGACGTATCTTACCGGTGTATAAAAAGGGCGATACGCATAACATTGACAACTATAGGACAATAACTATATTCCCAGTATTCTCAAAGATATTTAAAAGGGTCATTTTAAATCGAATAGTGGGCTTTGCTAGGAAGAACGATGTTTTGTGCAATCAAAAATTTGGGTTTAGGAATGGATTTACAACAGGTCATGCCATTTTCAAATTCTTTAAATACGTGTTCAGTAATCTGGATTCACAATCAAATGATTTCAAATTTTATAGACTAAACCAAAGCATTTCACTGCGTGGGCATGCAGCAACTACTATTGGATAAAATTTCAAATTATGGAATTCGAGGAAACTACTATCAACTCCTCTAATCCTATTTATTTAATAGAGAGCATGTTACGTATTGAAATATAGTTAATAAGATCTATAAATTAAAAGATGCTTACATTAAAGTTGACGTTTCTCAGGGAAGCATTTTAGGCCCGTTATTATTCTTTTTATTTGTAAATTATTTAGTAAATAAATGCTCACAACACAATGTTTGCTGACGATACTACGTTTTCCAAAATGATAGTAGTTTAGCAAACTTCAATTTGGCAGTAAACTCAATATTAAGCGAATTAAGTGCATGGCTTAAGTCAAGTAATTTAATAGCAAACGTATCAAAAACGTATGTTATGAATTATAGGGCATCAATAGTGCGCTTATGTTTCATTAAACAACATGATATAAAGGAAACTAATCATGTGAAGTTTCTTTTAGTACAAATACAAAGTGATCAACAAAGAGACCAACACATAAATAAAGTTTGCTCAAGCATAACAAAATACTCTTATTTAATATATTCATCGAGAAATGATATTCATCAGGAAGCTGCTGGTATATATGTCTTATTGTCAATCACAATTATCATACTGTATCATATTTTGGGATTGTACTACACAAATTAACATACAAAAAGTATTCCTAGTACAAAAATGACTTATACGAGCAATATGTAATAGAAAGCTAAATACTAGCTGTCGTGAATTATTTAAAAAATTAAAGTCAGGAGAGGCAAGTATGATAAGAAACATAATGGAGTGGCAACCAAGTAAAAAGAAAGGTCAAGGAAGACCAAGAAGTAGTTGGCAAGATAAGATAGAAGACGATATAAGAGGTCTAGGAATTACGAAATGGAAGTCGAAAGCAGAAGATACAAAAGCCTGAAGAGAAATAACAAAGAAAATGAAAGATTCTAGGACGTGTACATAATATAGACTATTTAATGAGGATTCATCCACTTCGCCAAGAGGATTGTAAGGGCTTCAAAAGAAGCGGTGAAGCTCTTCCTAAACATAACCATATTTTTGTACATAACTTTTGCCTAGTACAACCTAAGAAAATTGTACAATATTCTACCACAATCTTAATACTTATTTATACTTACATTTAGATTTTATATACATTTTTAATTATTTTAATTATAGACTTGTTTTTAGATAATTTCATGCATTACTATAGTACTTTTATTATTATATCAAATGTACAACTCAATTATAAATAACCCCAGTGAATGTATTTACTCATTATTTCTGGAATAATAAATGATTATGATTATGATTATGATTAAAAAGTATAGGACCATCAGGATCTATTGAGCATGAGTCGCGCAATTTCAATAGAGCATTAAATTCAAAGTGATATTCAAACCTAAATTTTGAATTACACTAATGTTATCGAAACAAACTTCTCCCGGCTCCTGAATGTCAGCTTCTGCAGCTTTCAACATATTAATCGATGAGGCCATTATTTGTTAAAAATTCATATCACTTTTTAAGTATTAAAGTAAAATCACTTTTTTAATTTTCAAAAACTTTTATTTGTTGGAATTACACGCAACAATTGTTTCGCCATACTGTGGCTTCTTCAGGTGAAGAAAACCACAGTGTGGCGAAACAATTGTTGCGTGTAATTCCAACAAATAAAAGTTTTTGAAAATCAAGAAAGTGATTTTACTTTAATACTTAACAAAATCTGCAGCTTTGATATATACGGATGACAAATATTCAGCAACATATCAACTATTTGTTCATAAAATGCTGATACAGGGGTTTCAATACGTAACAGACTCATCAATCCAGTACATCAACTATTTCCTTAGCTGAGTTAGCACTTATATCATTGTATTTCATAACATTTTCTTTCTGAGTTGCCTTTACGTATTTTCAGAAAACTTGTTGGTTACTTCTTATAGAGTTCTTCGTTAGACTTTTTTGCTTAAAGTCTTACATTCCATATGTAAATTACTGAAAGTTATAAAACCTTCGTATTTGAGTAACCATTCATATTTTTTATGAGCAACTTTCTATTTCCAAATGCGACTAATTACATCAGCATTAAACCAATAATAAATCATATTATTTTATTATTTTAGAAGGTACATATAATTACATTACTTTTTTAGGAATGTTTCAACACTCTTGTTTAAATAATCTTCCTTGTCTTTTAAAATTAGGTCCCAATTTATCATAATATAAATTTAGATTAATAAAGTCACCTTAATTAAACATATACACTTTTTCTTCTGTATGTATTGTCTTAAATTAAATGTAAATGTATTTTAATTCTTAAATTGTGAGCAATGTGATCACGTTTTTCAGGGCAAATAGTATCTAAAGCTTTTTGAAACTCTAGCGATGGCAGATGAGTGAATATTAAATCAAGAAAAACGTTGTTGTTATTAGGAATAATGTTGACTTGAGTTAAATTTAAAAATTCGAATGCTTCATAAACGGTCTGTGCTTATGTCGACAAACTATCAAATAGAGTTAAGCTGTTATTGAAATTTATGCAGTCTATATTAGGTAATGAAGAAGGAGACACGATGACTTAGTTTTACCACTTTATTTAAGTAAATTTTTAAAGTGGTAAAACAAAGTCATCGTGTCTTCTTCTTCATTATATTCAAGGTGTACCACAAAGTTAAGTAAATTATAATCGCCACATATTACAAAATGATGTTCGTTCAGTTGATTGCATAGATTCTCTAAGGATGCACAATGACCAACATATAAGTTATTATTAGAAGCAGTTGGAATATAAAATTGTAATCATAATTTTTAAACAAAGTTATATACTTTTAATGCAAAGCATTCAATGTTTTCCAATTTCCAAGTCTCTCTTAGAATTATGCAGCCTAGATTTAATTGTTCCAGTGTAATTTTTAGTTCCTCAAAGTTTTTTGACAGGCTTCGATTATGAAATATTGTATCGCTTATTAAGTTTTTTTTTTCAATTTTGAATACTAAAGCAATAATTTATTATTACAGACTCGATATTAAAGTTTCGCATTTATTGATCCAAATTTGTAATAATAGCATAATGTAATAAGATTATTGACGTTTAGTCATTTAAACGTTTAGTTATAGAAACATCGTTTTTCTTTATAATCAAGCAACAAAATTCCTTCTGTCCCAGAAAACTGTCGTCGTGAGCTTTCACGCCGACTGAGACACCTTGAATTTATTAGGCGGTGATTAGTCCTTTTTATGGCATGGAATCTTACTTAAACTTTCATTCAACTTTCATCACCAGAAACAATTCGCCGCCAATTGTATTGGTGTGAGCAATCTAGGTACCCAACTTGTACTGACGTTTGAAATACCGAGATGATTATGGAGAACCTTTAAACTGGTTATTTCAGTTACTTCAACAATTTATGCGTGATGTTTTTTCTTCAATATTAATTTTTGATGAGATCTGAAGTGGCGACTATAGCAGACCGCCCAGGTTAGAAGTAGCCTTCAATTGATTCTCTACCTTGCTTAAAGTTCTTGTGCCACTAGTATACTATGGCTTTTCCTGGATAGGACTCCTCTAAAATAGATGACATCCCTTATAATATGGCTTGAACACGTTTTCCTTGCTTGGTAAGGGACTCTATTTTCTCCATACTACACAATTTCTTCCGCATTGAGTTGCTTGATCGACGATAGTTCAAAGACTACTGACCTCGTTATGATTATACTCGGTATATATACTAATGATTAGTCTCCGAACTCGTTAGAATCTATGCGAGCGCCCCCACCACCCTTCATCCCTGTTATTTTACCGAGCTTCAAATATTCACCCCTTTCCTAAAAGCTTTTCTACATATATTCATGTTTCCAGCGTAATTACAATAATATTTTGATTGATTGAGTTACGTGAAGATCAAATTAATTTGACGAATAAAGCACTAATAACCTTTCATCACAATTTTATTTGTTACCAAATATACATTTCGGACACAAAGTGACCACTATCAATGGATTAGCACATATACTACAAGTAGATTAGTGCTAATCCATTGATAATGGTAAATTTGTGTCCGAAATGTACATTTGGTAAATTACAATAATATTATTTAGTATTCTTAATAAATTTAAAGCAGCTTTCTTGATCGTGCGCATAAGTATATGTAAGGTGGGTAGGTGGCCTCTATCCCACCCTCCAACCACTAAATCATAATCATTAATTCATTAAAAAAATACATTATTGTAGTATAAACATAAATAAAAAGTTAGCAGAATTCGCATATATGATGCAGTGATTGAAGTGTGGGATAGAGGCCGCCCACCCACCTTACATATACATTGAAACATCATTCATGGACAGTGTTCAAGTTCCCAGCGTAATAACAATATTATTGCGCTGATAGTTTCAATAAATTTAAAACAGCTTTTTTGATCGTGTGCATATGTATATGTAGGGTGGGTGGGTGGCCTCTATTCTATCCTCCAATCACCACATCATAATCATAAATTCCTTTAAAAAATGCCAGACCAATTGGCTATCCCAAAAAAAGGCAATGCCTTAAAAGTATAACTCATCTTTCAGCTGATGAACTAAAGGAATGCTATTGTTCATCTGTATTAACATTAGTCATCAAGATTTTTAAATTTCTTGTGAAATAAAGATGTTTTTTCGTATTATGTTAAAGAGAAAAAGCAATAATCACAAGGTTAACTTTGTTTTGTGCTATTATCCATCGGTATTATTTTCATCATCGAGTTCTATAATATATACTCCAAAATTTAACTCAAAACGTGAAATTTTAAATATGAACGGACAAGGAAGGTACCTTGAATTTATTAGAATCCGAAATTACAATGGAATTTATAATTAAGAGTCCCATGAGTTCAATTCGAACACCTTTCAAATCTCTCTAGGTGGGTACTCTAAGGATAATAATTTATTAGGGTAGGTCAAGAGTACGCTATGACAATGAATAATGTATTGGGATAGGTCAGGAGTACGCTAGGACAATGAATTATGTATTGGTTTAAATTAAGGGAACGATAGGATAATTAATAAGTTTTTGGAGTAGGTCAAGAGTACGCTGAAACCAACAATAATGTATTGGCATAGGTCAAGAGTACACTAGGATTTTAGCGTAGGTCAGGAGTACGCTGGGCATTAAATACTTTATTAGGAAAGGTCAAGAGTGTATTTATGTATAATTATAAGTAATATTTGAAAATATCTCTTATGTGCTGGATTAGAAAATTATTATGACACATGTAAGCCCCGTTAAGTTATAATTAAGAGTCCAATGAACTTAATTCGAACACGTTTTAAATGTCTCTGTATTGGTACTCTATCGACAATGATTAAGTTATTGGGGTAGGTCAAGACTACAGTATGACAATGAATAACGTATTGGGATAGGTCAGGAGTACGCTAGGGCAATGAATTATGTATTGTTTTAAGTTAAGGCTACGCTAGGATAATTAATAAGTTTTTGGAGTAGGTCAAGAGTACGCTGAAACAAACTATAATGTATTGGCGTAGGTCAAGAGTACACTAGGATTTTTAGGGTAAGTCAGATGTTCGCTGGGCATTGAATACTTTATTGGGAAAGGTCAAGAGTGTATATATGTATATGTATAATTAGAAAATTATTATGACATATGTAAGCCCCGTGTAATAACATAAATAAATTAGTATTATTATTAGGGCAATATATAATTCATTGGGATAGGTAAAGAGTACGCTAGGGTAATAAATAATTTATTTGCTTTAGGGGTGCAATGAATTATTTATTGGAGAGTTATTTATTTATCTTGAGAGACTTATTGGAATAATTGAAGAATGTAATAGGACAATAAAAAAAATATTTGGCTGGGTCAAAAATACACTGGAACAGTTAAGAGTTTATTGGAATAGTTTATGTGTACGCTAGGGCATTGAAAAAAATTATTGAGGTAGGCCTAGAGTACACTAGAATAATGAATGATTTGCAGAGAAAGTTATGGTATCAATAAATTAGGATACGAACAAGATTTTAAATTGCAAGCAGGAGTTGTACATGAATATTTTCACTAAATTAATAATGAACCCAATTTATTATTCCTTGAGCTAAATGTTTCCTTTTACTGAGAAAGTGTAATAAATAATAATCATAATAACCATAACGTCTCTTTGATTTTATAATTCATTGGAAAAGATCACGAGTAAGCTAAGGCAAAATGTATTTAATTGGGAAAGGTCAAGAGTATGATAAGGCAAATAATAATTTATTGTTGTGAGTGAAGACTACGATAGGGTAATGAAAGATTTATTAGCGTCAAGAGTTAGATAAATGATTGATTAGATTGTATAGAGAGTAAGGTACGATCTTGAAAAAAAAAATATTAGGTAAGCTGAAGAATTTGCTTGGAAAATTGAAAAATTATTGAGGTATGTCAAAAATACGCTAGGATAGAGATGAGTTTATTTTAATAGTTTATGTGTACGTTAGGGTATTACAAAATTAAAAACAGTACGCTAGAATAAATATCAATATAAATATAATTACAAGTGAAGATAACGATTGCGACTGTTACTAAGTGGTAAACCATATTTATACATTGTTTTGATTAAATTGAATTTTTAAATATGTTTACTGTACTAAGTGCATTAATTAATTAAATGGATGTAAGTAATGTTTTTGCAATTAACACTCAAAGAGCGCTTATTTGGGATGCATTTACGGATGTATTGTATAGTCGGATTTACGGTATTATCTTTGTTTTAAACGCAAGGTGCATTATTCAGTTAAATGCAATTATCCTGTTTAGTAATTTCGTTAGTGCCCGGATAAACTATTACAGGCTATGCATAAACTCACTACTTCCCCATAATTTTTTGAAATGGGAATATAAAAAAAATATAATTTAACAAGCTAATATTTTTAGAACTACAGTTACAAAAATGGATACTGAGGAAGTTAATTTAATAATAAGAAGCTAATATTTGTAGTCATGAAAATAGATTTAAAAAAATGTGATATAAGTTATTCGTTAATCGTATGTAAATTATTAAAAAGGTATCACGAAGTCAAAGTCTCCACAATAAAGCATTTTATAGAGAAAACCTCTGATGGGTTTAAGTAATAATACAATTGTTATTTTGCAATTATTAAAGTAAATAATAAAACATCGTTATTAAGAGACATATAATACCGCCTCTTCATTGACATTTAACTCCTACACATATTAATATTATATGTTTGTATTATTATTAAGTTTCTCTTTACGTAACTCAAACATTTCCATTTCTTGTTTAAATGTCTCTGTATAACCTCAATAAATAAATTCAATAATTATTAATGTTTAAAAAAACATATTTTATATTTTATACCACACTTTATTGTATAATAAATATAAACCTTGTCAAGGGAAACATTAAAAATTGTCGCATTATTCCATTAAAATAATCTACAACCCAGTAATCAATATTTTATTTACAGAAAAATCACATCAGTATTTTGAAATTCAAGCGTGTTGTTTTTTTGCAATAAAATGTTTTCACGCACGTAATTCACCGGGATCATCCATTTCACTGCGTATTTACTCCAATTATCTGGCTGAAGGCATTTACAGAAATAACGCCCGGTAATCATAACGAGTTTAAATACGACCTCCGCACCGAAATTCTGCATTGAATTTATTCGGCAGTTTGAAACTGCAACGGTTCTATAATTGGCAATTACACTGGCCCGATCCATCGAGCATCATCGCCAGGCGGACATTCCCTATTTGCATAATTCAACAAAGCTCCGCTCGTAATCCAATAAAATAAAACCCAAATCACGAGTAATATGGGTTGCCTATAAAGAGTAAGGAAAGCGTCCGTGCCCGGCGCCGCCACCATAGAGTCAATTTGTGGAAATGCCCGAGCCGACTGTGTATTAGATTACCACAATCGATATTTTTGTGCTGTTATTATGTTATGATTAAAATTTGCTGTTGTTATAATAAAATCTGAATGGTTTAATGTAATCTAAGCAATGCTTGACATAAACAGCTGAAATGTCTCCTTTAAATAGGGAATAAAAAGCAAGTAAAAGCAGCATCATAGAAGAGAAAGGGTTTGAGTTTATAATTGTGAACTCCGTCTATGCTTCATTTGTTCAAAATTTGACGTATGTTTTTTTTAAATTTTATTTATATTTTCAAACCAAATAAATATATTTATTATTGATTAAAAAATCATTTTTACGTTAACGTTTTAACAGCCACATTATTACACATTAAAAAATTACAATAACTCTGGAATTCCTTTAAAGTTTGTTTCATTTTAACAACTAAGACAATAATTGATATAATTTAAGCAGTAATTTGAATCATACGTTAGTATTAATAAAATAAATAAAAATCATTATTTTAATCAACCATGTTGATTTGTAAATCCAATGACCAATTAAATAAAAATAGAACACACTTTCTATTTCGCTCGAAATAGTCTTTAGTTTATATTTAAATTAGATTACGTCCGGTTTAAAGATAGTGAACGTCGAGCGGAAAGTTCAAGGGGATAAATAAAAACTATTTTTAACTCATGACCTAAGGGAAATCGATGCGGATGGGCGGCGGCAGGATATGGAGTTATTGTCCGCCAAGACACCCCCGTTCGTTATTTAATAATTCCATCGGTCTCTGTCCCTTAACCGACCGCTAAGTGGTCCCGTAAGTCTCGACGGCCATTATCATAGTTATTGCGTTCGGATTTGTCGCGCGAAGAATGTTGTTTAAGAGGTGATATAGAATTCGATTAAGGTGTCATCGAGCGTGTCTCCTCTACGAGGAATTGTGTTTAAATGTTTGATGAGGCACATTCGGGTCTGAGGCGGTGCATTGACATTTTGAGTTATGAATCATTCACGTTGACTGTGGGTGATCGATCATACGTGAAAATAGGAGAAAATGTAAGGCAAAATCGGTTTACTGTCACTTGAATTTATTCTTTATGTTGTATTATAAAATAAACTGAACTTGATTTTTTTATTATATGTAGTTAAGTCAAGATAAATAATAAATAAAAAAATATAAGCTATGACTTTTATTATATTCTTATTTAATAATAAGATACTTTTATGTAAATAATTAAATTTTTGCAATTAGTTTGCCTTTATCAATAAATATAAATTAGTGAGCACGGTATATAAAAAAGATGAATTATTATATGATATGATTATACAAATGTGTTTGATGAATTTACAATAAAATGTTAGAGTTATAGAACATAATCAGACAAAAAATAACAATAATCAACTTCTTGATCTTGTTATCACCTCAGCAAATATTAATTGTTATTTTCATGAGAGTCTACCTATAACCAATATTGATGACCACTACTCATATCTAATTTTATCCTGCTACTTTATCTCTGATGGATATATAAATGCTCAAGATAATAAAATGCTTCAGAAACTAAACTTTCGCAAATCAATTTTTTTAATTATGTATAAAAATTATCTGAATATAATTAGGTCAAAGTAGCTTTATGTAATAACGTTAAAAATTCCTGTAGTGCACCTTATCAAATTTTAGATGCCATTTTTAAAAGTTGTGTCCCAAAGCAGAAATATAGAGTTAGGTCATATAGTTATCCATGTTGGTTCGGTTATGAAGTTATTCGTCTTATTATGACGAAAAATCATTTCAGAAAATTCTATATTAAATGTAAGATAAATGTTTACCATATTAAAATTTGTTAAATGAGGCGCTAAATTCGATGGATGATTAATATGGACCCTGTGAGCCTTATAAGAACAGCAGAACAAACTATTAGCTCTAATCCAAAGCATGTTTCGAGCTATATCAATTGTAAAAAAAAAAAAATAGAACGCGTTCGCCTTGGGTCATGACATATGAGAATAATACAGTTGATTTTCCGTTGAATTTAGTAAATTCATTAGCTAAGCATAAGTGGAGGGCGTTTCACCTTCTCTAAAAATATATGTAAAAAAGGGACGGAAGAACTCAAAGAAGAGATACAAAGCACGAGGAACGATTTGAAGCAAATGAAGAAGGAACATGAAAAGAAAGAAGAGGAATGGAAAATAGAGAGGGCAGAAATGATGAAAATAATCGAGAAGCTAGAATTGAAAGAGAATGAAAAAGACAAAAGAGAAAGGAAAAATAACATAATAATATCAGGAAGAGAGGATCTGGCGAATAGTCGAAAGACAGTATCAAAAAATTCATTAAAGAAGAGCTTAAAGTGAACACAAAAATTATTAAATCATACAGAATAAGTAAACAAGGGAAATCGAAAATAGAAACATGGGAGGGAAAACAAGAAATTATGAAATCCAAAAGCAATTTTGATTCTCTTTAGCTTTTGTTTGAAAAGTTATGTCTTATTTTTCAAAATTTGAATAAATCTATTAAATTTTGCAATAATATTATGTTTATTTACGTTTTGCAACTTTTAATTAAAACCCTCGATTATGTTTTACTGTTTGGAGGGTAGGTTAGAGGCCACCCACCCATTCTACATATACATATAAACTTTAGTTACTGATCGCATCGCGGTTTACAATAACTTTAATTACAAAATGAATAAAAGAAAATTGACAAAGTAAAATTGTTGATGAAGAGTATGGTTGCGACCATTACTACGTGGTAATCCATACTAACTTTCAATAATTTGTGGTTAAAATATATTGAATTTTTCAATTCAGTGAAAGAAGGACTTTTTGAAATTTTTGAAAAATTCTATATTTCTAATAAAATTTAAAAAAAAAATTTAGAGCCAATAAAATCTTCACAATTTAGAAAGCGGCTTGAATTGAAAAATCTGGAAATCTAGAGAAGAAATTAGTGGAAATTTCTTGAATTCTTGAAAAAGTGATTCTAGATTTTAGAAACAAATCCTAAAAATCTAGGGGCTTGAGCAAGAGAAATTACTGAAAATTTCCTAAACCCTCAAGAAAAGTCTAGAGATCTACAAACAAATTTTCTAAAAAGTTCTAGAGCCTCCAAAAATTTTTTGTAATTTAGAAAATAAGAAGATACATTTGAAATCTGGAGGAGAAATTTCTGGAAATTTCCTGAAGTCTAGATTTCTAAATGAAAATTTTCTAAAAATTCTAGAGCCTCCTAGAAATTTAGAAGACTAGTTAAAAAGCTATCTTGAAATCGTTAAGAGAAATTGCTGAACATTCTTTTAAACTTTCTCGAAAATAAGAAAAAATTTCTAGGGAAAAATTTTTCAAAAAAACTCTTGAACTCTAGAGAACAAATTGCTAGAAATTTCCTGAACCCTCGAAAAAATAATCTAGATTTCTAGAAGAAACTTCTAAGAATTCTAGAGCCTCAAAGAAAATCTTTGCGATTTAGAAGACAAGTTAAAAAATCTTGAAATGTGGAGAAGAAATTACTAGAAATTTCCTGAACTCTCGAAAAAAAGTCTAGATTTTTAAAAATAAATTTTCTAAAAAAGCCTTCATTTAAATACTGGAAATTATCTGAATTCTACAAAAATCTACATTTCTAGAAATTTGTTTCGCAATATAAAATACAGCTTTAAAAAAACAATCTTGATATCTGAAGAAATGACTGAAAAGAGTTTAAATTTTTAGGAACAGATTTTCTAGAAAAATCTATAGACTCCAAATCTGAATAATAGTTACTGGAAATTTCTGAACTCTCGAAAAAAGTCTAAAGCTCTGGAAAAGATTTTTTTAGCCCTGAAGGAAATCTTTGCAATTTATAAGACAGTATTAAAATCTAGGAAAAGAAATTACTGGAAACCACCTCTAAGAAAAGTCTATAAATATTGAAACGAACTTTTTAAAAAACTCCCGATTAAGACCCTTGCTAAAAATTCTGGAAATATGAAAAACAAATTACTGTAAACTTTTAGAACCCTCCAAAAAAGTTCTAGAAATCTATAAAATCTATAAAGAAAACTTATGAAAAATTCTTTGGAAATGAAGATGCAAAAAACTGAAAACATGAAATTAAGAAAAATATTTCCTAATAAATTGTAAAATTAAACAAAATCTTGAAAGAACTTTCTGAAAAATCTACAACTCGAATAAAATCTTTACTAAAAATTCTGGGAATATCTATTTATTTAATAGATAAGAAAAAGAAATTACTGTACACTTCTATAATCCTCAAAAAGTTTTATAAATCTAAAATGAAAAAATTCTAGAAACCTCAATGTAAAAAAAAATAAAGTATGGATCATCTAAGAAAATTATAGAAAAAGTTGAACAAAATATTCTACAAAAACCACGAAAAAATTTCTATAAATAAATATAAATAATGACTTTCTGAAATTTTGAAACTCTTGAACAAAATCTTTGCTAAACTTAAAAAATTATTAAATTCTCGATGAAAATTCTTCGAAAAGGAAGTTGCAATTTAAACTAAATGTGTGGAGGAGAAATTTCTGAAATTTAAACATTTTTCTGAAAAATTCTAAAGTTAAATTTTTTTATCAAAAATTAAAAATTTTACGAAAAACATTTAATTTAAACTTCTTGTACAAGCGTCAAAATTAAATCACGTTGCTCTTTCATGTAAAGCTTAATTTCAGCTAACCCTAAACTATGAGTTGTTTTTGGTTTTAATAGACTTGTCAGCACTCATTTGCAGAATCCTTGGCGTTAATTTTGGAACATTAAAATCATTTTTAAAGTAAGTAACTGGCAACTTTTCTTTAGTTATTTGCCTACACCAGCATTTAATCTTATCTTGCGAAAGATAATAGAATATACTGTATATTCATTACTTATATTACCTATTGTTATGTTTACGCTTATTTAAAAAAAAACATTAAACCTGGCAAAACCGATAGAAATTTTGTAGAAATGCATAGGAAAGTATGATGAATGAAAAAATACACATACTAAAAGATGACGACTTCAATATTGATGGACAATTTTCAACATGTTACTCCATGTTCTTTATGGCATTACCAACAACCACTAGTATTATACAAATATTAGTGCTGGTTAGGTTTTCCATCTTCTAGATCGCTACAACAAGGAAACATAATTTGTTAAGCTATGAGGCATAGCTCTATCATAACTCTCATAGAGTAATAATAATCTTTATTTCAGACTGTCTTCACAAAAAAATGTACAAAACAGAATTGTGTCAGTATGTTTTATATATTTTTCTAAATTTGTATTATTAGTGGAAATGATTTATGAGACGACGTTTAACTAGATAAACGCTTGTTGAATGATATAACGGGGTTCTTGCGATATAAAACCCGGAATTAATTGACACTGCTATTATTATAATATTTCCCGGAAACTACAGGTATATACCTTGTGTACCGTTTCAAAACGCATCATAGGGAATTCTCATGTCAAATTTTCAATTGCTACTATTATTGAATAAAAATAATCAGAATAAATGAGGATTTTCCATCTATAATACTTGATGGTAGTAAATTTCTTGTTACCCTACAAACGAATTTATTCTAAGAAGCAACAAGGAAGCAAATTAATTAACCAAGCTCAAGAAATTAAGAATAAGAGAAAGAGAGGAAAAGTAAAATAAATATTGAATTGACCAAAGTGGTGTTGGTCAAATATTGAGTCAAAAAAAGTGAGAAGTGTGAAAACTGTAGATTAGGTGCAGAATCTAGAAAGCAAGAGCTTCCTTTAACCAAATGATTAAACTGTTAAAAGGTCACAGCCCCAGAATCGATATCAATATCAGACTTCTTCGATGCTATATTTTCTCGATACTTTTCTATTCGAAGCTTTCACAATGTGGCTATACTGGAATATATTTAGGATCACTTAGGTATACAGAAAGACCAACAATGCAGCGGTGGAACAAATGAAGAAGATTTTGGAGTTCAAGAGAAGAAAACTCAAATTTGAGACCAAATACCACCTTCTAAAAGCTGTTTTCTAAGGAAAAGTCTATGGTGAAAATGGACCAAGAAGATAAAGACTATCATGGCTTTAAAACTTAGGAACCTAGTTCTGAAAACTACCACCGAATTATTCAGAGCAACCGTGAACAAACTAATCATATGAAGGATGGTCGCCAATATTAGGAATGAATGGACACCCGACGAAGTCAGAAGTCAAGTGCAAGTTTCTTGACTCCTTCAGAACATATTTTATTGTATCCCTTGAAAACATTCATTTTTTGTACTAATATAAATGTTTAATACTTTTTATCATATGTTAATATTTTACCTACTTTATTAGATTTTGTTTAAATAATGTTTAATCGAATTATTAAACTATATAACATCTAATTTCTCAACAATAAATATTTACGGAATAATATTTCTACAACTAAAAAAAATTGGTTTCTTTATTTCAAACATATTTCTCGATTCAATTGTTTGTTTTTTTGTAGAAAACAAATCTATTCAATAATCAATTGTCTATATATAAATTCATAGCAATAAAACCAATATTTTTTTTTTTTACGTTATATTGATTTAGCCCAAAAGGATATATTACGGTTACTTATATTTTATCGTCAGTCTTATACGATACAATACAAATGCTACTGATATTGATTCTCAATTATTCATGTATTTATTTACTACACAATGTATATATATATATATATATATATATATATATATATATATATATATATATATATATAGGAATAAGATATGTTAATAATTAATAGATGGTCGGTCGCCTTAAGATTTATTAGTTAGGAGAGGAGCGGAGGCGTGGGAGTAGTAATTTACAGTTTGCCGATAATTTCGGTAGGAAACTTTGCTTTGATAAAGCACGTCGAGACTAGTTTGCTTGTTCCGCTAAGGGTTTTCAATGATTACTACATAACTTGGCCGTGTTTTATGTTAAGACTTAAACTTTATTTGCGACCACATCTCCAATGGGCGGACTTTATGGGGAAAGCGAAACAAATGAAAGCCGATGGTTGTAACGGAGATCAAATAGGAAGGATTTTATTGCGAAAAAGTGTACATCGCGTAAGTTTCATATAAAACGGGGGCCCCGAAAGCCGGATTTCGAGGCGGCAATGCTGAAATGATATTGGAAAGGCTTATGTAGTAAATATATATTGAGTTGGTCATTGTTACGATATAAATGATTAATATTGGTTTTAAAATAAAAATTCGAATTCACATGTAAAGTAGAGTGATCATTATTGATTGATAGATGTTTTACCTTCTGTGTACATATACAATTTACTGTTTTTAATACTGAACATTTATGTAAAATAAAATAAGTGTGAGTAGCCACCTTCTTCGGATTTGTTTATTAAGTCAAATTTCTTTCCTCGTTATTTTGGGGAAATGACATCTTGTTAATTGCGTATGTTTAGGCTAAGTGTTAAATGACATTATTATATCCCAGCTAAAAGATGTGCTTGCACTTTTCTAGCTTCTATCATAATATATTTATTTTCATATTTTTGATGCGGGTTGTGGTGTTTTTTTAAAGGATGTTAAATGAAGTTGTAGGTTAGGGGGTGGTGAATGATAACGGAAAAAAATAAGGCTTTAGTTAATTTTTTTTATTAGACTATTATATTCAAAATAAATAAACAATTAACTTTGTTGGTATCACTTTTCAAAATGAATATTCAAGGGGTTAAATCTAGTAAAAGTCAAAATTTTATTTTGACGTTGTTTTTAGTGTACTTATTACCACGATCGCATTTTTCTTATTAGTAGAATTAACAATTCTTCTTGTTTATTGATTTAATTAAATGCATTGATTTCGTCTTTTGTAGAGTTGCATTTTAGCAGTAGAAAATTTCTTAGTATTCTTTGCATTTTTTTTCCGTGAAATATTAATTATTCTTTATCACTGATTTAATCCTAGCAATTACACTCCCAATTGATAGTTTAAATGACAATAGAAGAGAAAATTATGACGTGTAAAACGACCTCATTTGGTTTTACAGATTGAAAATCTATTAGTTGGTTTCAAACATTTTTGCTTCCAGGTGGTGCGTACATATACAGGGTGGGCCACGAATAACGACCATTAAAAGTTTACGGGGTTCCTGCAGGAGAAAAAATCTGAAAAAATTCAACATTGTACGGTTGATTGCGATCTCCTCATAGAAAATATTTTTGACTTCGTATCACTTCCGGTTGTACCGGAAATGGCTACCAACTTTGTTATTTTAAATGGAACGTACTGTATATTATTTTATTTTTAAATTCCATGTTCGATTGCCTACATCTCCATATGGGTTTATGTCAACTTAACTTTTACAGTTTTGATTTAAAAATTTATTTGTCAAATATTGACCTCAATTAGGCGTTTAGAAAAATGTCTATAACTTCTAATAGGTAGAAGATAGACACACGTGCGGCATCTTTTTTTGTACCTAATCGAGTCCTCTACAACGGAAAATAATTGACATGTGTCAATTTTGACAGTTGGTATTTCAAAAATATCAATATTTCAGCGCCCACTTAAAAACATTATATTTCAATTTTTTCAAATGGAATGACCAATATTTTATCTTATACGGTGATTCGCAAGACAATTTGCTACAAAAAAGTATTATACATCACTATATCTAGATCCAGTAGTTTTTAAGTAATTTCGAAATTTACTTTCTCTCACATTTCAATAATTCCTCTTATATTCACACATAAACTATAGTAGGCTTCTGTTAATATTTATTGAATCGAATTAGGAAAAATTCGTCCGAATATTATTAAAATGATTAGTTATCCCCAGTTACAACTTATGAATAGAACTGAAGCAAGGAGACTGGAATAAAATAATTTTTAAATAAGTAATTAAATGCAGGAACTAAAAAAAGTTGTCAGAAAAATAATTATACCAATTGTTCAAAATGATAACCATTAACATGTAAACACTGTGGAGCACGTGTTGCGTCACCCTCTTATGTTGCTCGCCTAATTTTTTCTGAATTAAGATTCCGCGAATGCAGCTTGCAATTCTTCTCGGGTATTGTCGGCATTTGCATAAACTTTATTTTTTATACGGCCTCAAAGATATATGTGGATTTTCAATTGACACACATGTGATTGGTTTTTCTATTGAAAATACCTTCATGAGAGAAACTTGATTCGTTCGTCCAAATTATATTAATTTTAAGCTACAACAACTCACAAAAATCAATCCTGTTCTCTGCATCTTGAGAAAATAATTTATATTTATAATTATGCATCCGATACATTTTCCAAATTCTTTGGAGTGGGGTTCTACTTACTCTCAAATCCTCCTAGCAACCTGATGCGCGTTGATTTGCTTGAAAATAAGTCAAAACATTTACTTAAATTTCCTCATTCTCGGTTATTAGCTTTAGTCGATTTTTTTCTGCGTTTTGTTTTCCAAATAGTAGAAAAATTGACTCCAGTCTTCGAAACTTTTTTCTATTAGATTTAGATTAGATTAGATTTATTTATTTACTTAGCCACCAATACAATGTATATACATGGAATTGTTTGCACAATCGTAACATATATAACAAATGGCGGATGTATACGTCGCAACATGGGAACAAATAGTTCTCTAGTACA